>JAVTVY010004267.1:0-39236 GCA_036873755.1 Hanleya hanleyi | reverse complement strand
ATGCCCTTTCTATACTACTCATCGCGCATGCGCAATCGACCCATTCTATTGTAGGGTGCAAGCCTGGCTCATGGAATCTCAGGTAGTGAAAACCCCAGGTCTCTCGCCCCACCTTATCCCGCGCCATACCTATGCGACCCGCTGTGCAGTGAGTAAAGCGGAGTAGGAAGATGAGTAGGACACGCCACGGATTATACCAGGTAGATGAATTAGACAAAGCCTAGAACCGAGCGCAGCATTAATTCTGCTTTGGTTCTAACCTTATGCCTAATCCATATCAATGATAAGAGCCCCTTGTAAACGTGGAATAATTCTTCCGTTCGCATCTGGCATTGTCTAATTCATATCAATTTTTGCATGGAGTGCTGTCAGGTCTTACAAGAAAAAAAATGACAGCCCTTATGCGAAGCTTCACTCCCATCTGTGACTGATGAGATAGTGACTGACAATCGTATACTTGTACTTGCCATAGATGGCACCATAATCGTGTGGCGCATATGGATTGGAGCTTTATGTGACCCACCAAGTCTCAGAGGGAGATAGATATAGCTTATGCTGATATGTGATGGCCATCATGACATCTTGCCCCCAATCCCGAAAACATTTTTATTTTGTGAAAACGATGATACTCGTCTAGTTATTGTTCATTTGTCAGTATCAGTATTCACGTGATGATATTATCTAATTCTTCAGTTTTCTGGAAATATGGTAAACAGCAAATTGTTATAGTTCACTTCAATTTTCCCATTGCTGTTTGTTGCCCACCTATTTTTATGAAGTCAAATCAAATTGCCTCAGCCAGATTGCCTCTTCTTGGACCAATTTTATATAGAGATTTTGACGGTTGATCCAACCACCTCGCTGGGGGTCTAATAACACCCCAGCCACCAGTCAGATTTTTGGACAGGATTCGGGGCCTTCGCGCACATCGCCGGAAGTGACATCATATATAGTAAAATAGATGTTTACCGAACATTTCGATTACTTTTCAAGTCTGCATAATACCGCTGTTGATCTAGGGTTAAAAAGAATTATCTGAAAATCATTTTCCCTGTTTATCTGAACAGAGCATATGAAAAGTAGTTTGCTCATGTGCAACACTGAAGGAGTTGTTCGGCCTGATTCAAACTGAACCGTGCGTTCATTGGTTTTCCCCTATACGCCATAGCAACGTAGTAAAGGTCAACTTTCACTATTGAAGGCAGGGATGGTAAATGAGCCTGCGAAATGGAGCATGCGCTGTGGGAAGGATGCAGTTGATCCAGATGTCGATAGCCGTGTATATTGTTGACAGTGTACACCGATCCTGAAGATAGTTACTCTCTAATGAGTTTGATGTTAATTTCTTGCACGCCGATTTAAATTGTCAATTTCTATTTAATCTATGGAATTTAAATCGGCGAGTTCCTGAAAGACGCCACATAATTTTGAGCACATTCTTCTCCCAAATATGTCCCTGTATCGGTTCCCCGAGACTGGTCCAGTGGAACTAGAATGATGTCTGGGAATCATTGGAATGGTTTCCACTTTGCATTTGCTATACATTATCATTATAAGAACTGCTGCAGTAAAACGTCTTTCTTTTCGTAAATAGAGATTCCCTTTCATTCCCTTTCCTTTTCGGTATAACTGGCAAATGACGGTTCTTTCTGGAATTTAGACTACCCCCGACACATATACGGGTATAGATTGTTTGTAATCAGATTTGGTAGAAATTATCTTAATTTACCACAAAAATGATTGGTATCTGTTTGGATATTTCAGTTCTTATTCCACTTATTGGGTCGAGGATTACTCAAATTGTTGAGCAGATTGTTTCGATCTAAGTAAAATTAAATCTTCCCTGCTCCCCCACTTGGATGTGTCGCTTGAAAGATCTAACAGGCTTGAAGTAACTCGAGCCTCAACCAATCCTGAGAACGCTTCATAGTGCTTTGAAGGGAACATTAATGGTAGAGAATTTTTAATTCAAAACTCTTTCTCCTTGCAATCTCCATGATCTCGAAACCAGAGCTATCCAGTCCTGTCCTCCCTGTTCGTTGGAGCGGCCATTTTCCTGGGGAAAGCGACCCCTAGTGGCAAGTTGATCTCTTTGTGTTTTGACTTTGTCGTGTCACTACAAAATAACATGGCGAACGTCTATGAATCTGCATGGAAGTTACCCATCATTTTTCCTGCGGGTTTTTACCCCTCAGCCCGATTAGGCTCAGGGGTATTGTTGTCCCCCAAACCGTCCGTCTGTCCATCTGTCTGTGCTCTTTTCCCTTGGAGATCTTGAGAACTACTGAAGGCAGTCCAAAGAAACGTCTGTTCTGTATAGAATGTAATCTGTAGATGTGTCCTTTGTATCTTTCATTGGTCAGTTCCTCGTCTGTCTGTCTCTTCTGTCCACTTTTCTTCCACTTGTCCAGCATTATCTAATATGGGCCTTCTTGTGGTAAGTTTCTAAAATCCAGTGGGAGTCAAATCATTTACATAATAAGTTCCCTGTATTCAGAAATATCTTCTTTTCATTCTACTTCCAAAATATTCATGAATTTTTGCGAGCGTTTTCCCTGATCTACATATATCTACATATTACATGCATTTTTCTGCAAGGTAGTGAACAGGGGAGATAACCACATAGAGGAATGTAGTGGATAATGTGCAAGTGCAAGTTCAAGCCTATTCTGCTTGCGAATTACCATTCCCCAATTACTCAGTTGAATTTAATTATGCTTCAGTTGTGAAATTTCCATGCCTTGTGAATACTTATGAATAGTAGTTTGGTATCCATTTGTGCCACTATCAGCAGTGAACCTTATAGATTTACGCGTAAACAAGAATAGTATACAGAGGCTTTATTTTCGAGTAATACACTGAATAAATCCAATGTTTACTTCCTATATCTTCTGAATAAATGTATGAAACAACTTTAAGATGTATTAGGTGTGCATGAAATCAATCTATCCAACATGATAACGAAAGTAATGTGGATAACAACAATAAATTTTATTACAACAACAACAACAAAATATGTTCTCCCGCCTGAAAAATGAAAGCTATTCTATGAAAAGGATGAACAATAAGTACAGCATTTTGGGATCTGCACAAAAGCCCCATTGAACAGAAAAATCACGAACAAAAGCCCAATAGTAGGGGTTGGGGTTCCGATAACGCTTATTGGTCAATGGTTATTTTATACCATGACAAAATCTAACGTTAAAGGAAAGGTTCGGGCTATATTTCAACTGAAAGAGCTAGTCAAATGGTATTCAATGGTATTGTTTTTAAATTTTTGAAATTTATTTAACGCAGAAATAGTAGCTAAATGCTGCGATACCGTCAAATTTACCAAACTCCAGGAAAGCGCCATTGTATTGTCACGTGACCTATTTTAGCCAATAGTACGTAAAACAGCGTGACGTATACTTGAGGCAGAACATGTGAAGGCATCATGGAGCTGCGTGTGTTGAGGTGAAAATTGCAGTTTTGTTAGTAAAAATTGGCAAGAATTACTTTAAATACTAAATAGCTCATATCATTTTCATTTCAAGTTGCCAGAGCGCGGCTTTGTTCGCTCTCCCAACAACGAAGACACTCGATCTCTCCCGTAAGCCGTCGATGAGAGCAGCGTGTGCACCCACACCATACTAAATTATTCCATGCGCCTTCTGTCTGCATTTAGTCGCCTGTCTCGCTACTAGAGCTGCTATCATCCCCGCTGCTCTGATCTTCCGTATCTGAGCGTTTCGGCTCGAAATTGCAGCCCTGAAAACGATACACAGCTTCCTCGTCGCTTTCCCCGCTGGAATCGGAACTGCTGCTCGTCGACATGATTTCACTCAATTTACTCTATCTACTCAAATCGATTAGATTACCCTAACAGACAGAAGAGCTCCATGCCTTGACCCTACGTCATATCCGCCTTCTGGATACAGTACAATGGCGGCACTCTGAGGGCTACAAGTTCGCGGTTTTAAAATGATTAGTACTCCTTAAAAAAAATTAAAAAAATGAGAAAAAATATATATTTTGGCTTCTATTTGGTGAGTTGTTTTAATATGTATTAAAGGCAACCAAACCCGAACTTGTCCTTTCACATATGAAACACAGGGGGCATTGTCTCCTGGTATATTATTCTCTTTCACACAGGTAGTCCCTGGGATTTATTACATTCTCGTTATGTTGGGATTACACTATCTTAGTATGAATATACTGTTATACGATCACTTTCTAAATGACAAAAATGTCTTCCTATGATCATTAATAAATTGAAAAGAAAACAAAATTTGTGCTAAAATTTAAAATTTCAAAAAAATGTTTATGGCAAATTCCACGATAACCTAGTCCACTAACAGACATTTCCGTCAATCATTGACGGAACGTGACATTTGCAACTCCTATAAATTCAAAAATATCGTGAACAAACAATGTGCCCTGTACCATACTACGGAAGCGTATTAGTGCCAGTGTGAAAAAAAAAATCCGAGATTTATCTCCTAATTAGGAGATAATTATCTCCTAATTAGGGAGATTATCTCCTAATTAGGACTTATTATCTCCCTAATTAGAGATAATTATCTCCTAATTAGGAGATAATTATCTCCTAATTAGGAGATAATAAGTCCTAATTAGGAGATAATATGTCCTAATTAGGAGATAATTTCTCCTAATTAGGAGATAATAAGTCCTAATTAGGAGATAAATCTCGGAATTTTTTTTTGTCACACTGGCACTAATACGCTTACGGAAGCGTATTAGTGCCAGTGTGAAAAAAAAATTCCGAGATTTATCTCCTAATTAGGACATAATATCTCCTAATTAGGAGATAATTATCTCCTAATTAGGACATATTATCTCCTAATTAGGACTTATTATCTCCTAATTAGGAGATAATTATCTCCTAATTAGGAGATAATTATCTCCTAATTAGGACTTATTATCTCCTAATTAGGAGATAATTATCTCCTAATTAGGAGATAATTATCTCCTAATTAGGAGATAAATCTCGGATTTTTTTTTTTCACACTGGCACTAATACGCTTCCGTACCATACAACCTTGAACATGTCAATGAACTGCATAAGATGAAAATAAACAGATACCTCTATGAATTCTCTGTACAGTTTTTAATTTAGCGGGACAAAACAAAAATGACATCTGCAACATTTGTGTTGCTTATGTCATTTTACCGTCAAAATCTATTTTGTATATGTTCAAGAAATTTCTTGTAAGATAAGCACTTGCATAGGCTCAGTGGAATTAGGCCAATTGTGTTGATGTTTATGTACCCTTGTCAGTGTATGACATCACCCATGCTGTAAAACAGGGTCTTTTCAAAATTTTGCTGAAGTCATTTCCGTCACGGGAGTTGGACGGAAATGACATTAGCAACGTTTTTCAAACACTCATAGTATCCATGTATTGGTATTTAAAGGTCATCCCAAACGCTATGAGGTCAAAAATATAAAAAAATAGTCCTTTCGATTCTGAAAATAATGATATTTTTTTCATAATTTTGTGCAGCCTGGTTGGCGATATATTGCCGTTTGAAAGGTGCAAATCGCTCTCCTGTCAATTCCAGCTGTGACGTCACGGAGGGAACCACCTTGTATTCTCTATGTTAAAGCCGTATACCACAGTCGTATGTAGCTGCTGATTTCTGGAGATTTTCGGAGTATCGGGGCATCATTTTTTAAATATGCCGCGACGTTGTGTAGTGGGAGGTTGCAGTTTTACTACAGATGACGGTGTTAGTATTCATTTGTGGCCCAAAGACGAGAAAATCGCTGCAAATTGGACGAAATTTGTACGCAACACGAGAGTATGGAAAGAGGGCCCGAGCCAGTACTCGTATAATTTGCTCGGCACATTTGACGGAAAGACATCATTCGAGGACATCTACAGCGTAGCAGTTGAATTCGGGTACAAACCAAAACTAAAGAGAACAGCTATTCCAACTATCAAACGTAAGAACAATCAGAATGTGACGGCAAAAAAATCGGACAAGGAGAATCTATCACGGACATCGGCTGAACGAACCTAGCCTGCAAGCGAGGCCTCGGGCAGGGGGACGGCTGTACATGCCCTGCTCGCGCTCGCGTGGCATTTGTTGCTTGAGCACCTACAGGTTAGACTGGATGAGTCTCTATTTCATATATACACGTTTAACCATTTGTTCCAATGTGTCTTAATGTCTGTATTTGTATGTTCAATTTTATTCATTCTATGTATGCGTTTTTAGCCAAATGTTGGCACAAACTTCACGCAAATAAATTATCTAAATTATATACTATTTAATAATAATAATAAATGATCTTTCATAAATATATATACGTTTGATAAGTAAATAAATAAAAAACACCAATTGGAGTGAATGGCTGTAGATACAGAAGTGATAATTATACTTTCATAATCCCTTGACATTTGAGATTGTGGGAATATCATTCGATTTCAATTTAATTGAGGTAATTTGTCGAAAATTGAGCAAATGTGAATGCCGATCCACTCACCACGGCTTACTTTTCGCCATGAATGTCCAAAGTTTTTTTATCAAACTATATAATTCTGAAATTGGTATTTCATGGGGATTATGGGAAAACAAACAAAATTCAAGTCGGACGTATATCAGTAGAGTTATCAACAGTTTACTGTCCATACTGCCGAATCCCGGAGTTTATCCCTTCGAAAAGGCTGCCTCGGTCAGTAACAACAATAACAACACAGATGTGCTCGTTCGTTACATCACAGAATCGTTCTACATTCAATACAGTTTGAAATATATGGACATTTGGTCTTATAGATGACGATAATAAGGTTTCCAGTCAAGTTGCATACCAATCTGTATTCAACAAACGACCTCTCCGAATCCTGTCGTCGTCGAGTTCCACGTTGTCAGAGTGGTTGTCACTGTCAGAATCGGAGCCGTACGGCTCAAATTGATAGGGCTGAATTCCGCCGTTGGTCTGCAAACAACTGTTAATTTGCCCGTCATCATCCTCCTCTATGTCTATTTCATCTTCTTGGCGAAAAATATTTCCATCTAAGCAGCTGATATCGCTCGAATCGACATCTGAACCGGAGCTCTGACTGCATTCGCTTTCCATGTTATCCGCCATTTTTTCTCAGGCAAGTTCCCTCTGTGACGTCATCAAACCCAGCTGTGAAACTGAATAAGCCCACTTTGCTCCCATATTACGTGTGTTTATGATCAGATAAGATTTTTTTCAATATTTTTTTCATACAAAGTGCAGTATGAACTATGCTTATTAAGCCTTTTTAGACCAAAAAAAAATCCGTTTGGGTTGACCTTTAACACGCTGGCAATGGTACATAAAGCTTAATAAGGTCAAGCCAGTATCACTGTAAATCTTTTTTGGAATAATTTAGTTGACATTTGATTTGTGGTGATTATTGTATAAAAAGTATGACGGAAATATGACATCAGCACAAATGACATTAGCAACATTTAAACTTCTGTCTCTCTATTATACTGCAGATAAGAAATATACCGGGTAAAACTGTCCCTATACAGAGTAAGACTGTTACACAACCTTGGTGGGTTTAGCAAACCTCACAGGGAGTTAGTCTTTTGGTATTTTTAACGTTGCTAATGTTATTTTTCGGTTGGACGGAGAATTTGACGGAAAAAATGGACTAGGTTATCGTAGAATCCGCCATATGAATGAAGAGCGGCTGTATTCAAAGAGCGTGATTTCTTATCAGGGGGCCAGGGAGTTGCTCCCCACTACCCTCCCACCAAACTTTCTGAGCTATCTCCGGAACCACAAAAAATTAAAGAGCTGACACTCCGTGACTTTATAGCTTATCACACTGGGGTCATTTTTAGCCTATTTGTATAACCCACCCGAGCAGAGGATCATGGGTAAATTCAAGATGGCGGCCATCTGGGGTACCAGAAAAATGATGTTTTCGTCATTTTTCTTCAAAAATGGCCACGGACCAATAAGGCATCACAAACAGAACCTGCAGCCATATTTTTGCGCCTGCGCATTTGGCGTATTGTTGCCATCGCAATGGATCTTTGGTCCCTCAGAAATAAATGGTTGAAATAATAAAAACTAAGAACTGCATTCACGTATATGAAGATTTTATTGATGCATATGTACATAGTCGTGTAAAATGTAGGAATGTATCAGGAATTGTAGCAAAATTAGGTAAAATATAATCACTGAGATTTGAGTAGAATATATGTACACTTAGATGGAAGCTCTGGATTTCGAATATACACTGTATATATGTTTTGAAGTGACTGACACTGTCTGTACGGATTAACTTTTTTTTGTCTTTGTAGCTTGTCAAAAATCAATAGTTACTTCGGCATACATTTTCTCCTTTTTTTTTGCATCGAGTATAAGAAACGAGCTCTACAAAATGACCACCATTACTCCGTGATATTGATAATATAGCACGTTTGAAATATTTGTGTAATTCTCTCCATATAAAACTCCGCTGTCTTTGTTTCAAGTACCGGGACTTAATCCCATAGGGTGACGTCATAATGTATTCATTCTCACGCGAACAAAGGTCATCGGGGCCGTATAAAGTAATAAAATACGGTCAGTGAGTGTATCTCTTATACATGTATCCCATGCTCAGTCAAATTGCCGAATATTAAACCGCGCAAACCGTACGGCATTATTGACGTTTGTTAACCCTACCTGGCCCGGGTGCTACCAAACTTTCTGCGCTATCTCCGGAACGACAAAAAATAGAGAGCTGAAATTCCGTGACTTTATAGTTTATCATATTGGGGTCATTTTGGGCCTATTTGCATGACCCCCCGAGGAGAGGATCATGGGTAAATTTAAGATGGCGGCCATGTGGGGTCCCAGAAAAGTGATGTTTTTGTCATATTTCTTCAAAATTTCTGCTTTTCTGCGATGAAAAGTGGGCAAAAACTATTTTATTTCACGTCACATTAATATTTACTAATTTATCATGCTGTTTTGGGGGAGAAATTGCATAAATAAAAAATTCGGAAAATCTGACCGAAAAATCGACCAAAAAATACCGTTTTTGAAAATGACGTCACTGTGACGTCATCAAAGCTGCCATCTTGGACTTTTTTTACATTTTCTTGTAGAGCTTGACCCAAGGGTATAGTGTGGTAAGTTTCAGCTCCCTAGCTCAAGGGGTAAGAAAAAGAATTGGGGGGAAATAGGCCACGACAGGTCCCAAAAAATCCCAGGCCAGATAGGGTTAACTCGAATACGTTATGACATCATTCTGCGGGATAGCGTCCAGGTACATGAAACAACTATAGTGGAGTTTCATATGTATTATGATTGACTAGCCCCAGTCAAGTTATTTCAACGATGATAAATTATCAACATCACGGAGTAATAATAATCATTTTTAAGAGCTCAGTTTGTTATACACGCTAGAGAAACGAAGATTTATGCAGAGCTAACATTTGATTTTTGACAAGTACTTATTAAGATGAACAGACTTTAGTATGCATGCATATATCAATATAATATCCAAGTTATTTTGAGTAGAAGAATATAATTTAGTTGCATAATCAGAGAGTGGCATTTGAACTTTATGCTACCTTGGATTGCAGAGCACATGCCCATCACCAGATGGATACCGAATTAGCCAATCAAAACCGGACACACAGAACACGTATCAATGCTAAAAACGGTCTATCTGAGGCACATATATGTATATATGAAGCATCAATACACAGGAATGCCCAACCTCCAGATACAAAACATGTAAAATATCGCGGTTTTCTGTGAACATATTTGACTAGACTGTAAATGTATATCTGGGATATCAACGCTAACGAACTACATATTTGAGGATCGTTTGAAACACTTTTGCAAGCGATATGAGCTCAAACAGTTTTATGCCTGAGCATGTGTTCAAAACTTAAATATTGGATTTGCCTTGTAGACTTGGGCATCGATTACCCCCAATTTTAACACAGACAGGTATACCTTCAGGTTGCACTTTGCGTCAGGTGTAGGATTAAGCGTTAAACAGGATGAGTCAAAAACAAATGTCCGCCTTTTAGCACTATATATATACATATATATCACTGCGTCATAAGAAAGAAGACTATATACAACAAAAACACCTTCCTTGTGACGCAGCCATATATATAGATATACTGCAGAGATGGATACCCTTCCCCTTGTTAAATTCATATTCACACTACATTTTAAACTTTAGATGAATTAAAAAATACCACAGGTGGACATTATTTGACTCACCCTGTAGTAGAACACAAGATTATCGCTCGGCGATATTGAGATGATCGAGGTTCAAGTCCAAACATTGGCCAGCAGATATATTATGCTTAAATCATGGTGACTATTTAACATGTTACCTTGAACGTATACAAGTAATGGCACACAGTATACATGTATAAACTATACCAACTGTAATATCATGTTATTGCTAAGGCTATTCACATCGTACATTACAGATCAAATTGTCACATTGTATATTTCAGAGATTAGTGCAGTCTCATTTTAGCAAACTGTGTCCTGTTTTAAACTAGCTCGACCCATATTAACTTACTATTTGATTTTATAACAGCTGCTGCAATAGACTGGATGAAGGAATAAATATTCCATAAAAAGCATTGACCACGTTTCAACGAGAACTAAACATGTGAATAGCACTGACTTCACAGACACCACTGGATTTGAAAGTTTTATTTAACCTTAGGTTCTCCAACAGGGGTCAACTTAACTGATTTGTCAAGTCGCAACAAATTCTTCTTTAAGCCCCAGTCACACTGTCAAGAATTGGGTGGAGAATGCCGGCAACTAACCACGAATATTTTAATCTTGTCGATTCGTGTCAATTCGCCTGTAGAGGGCCTCTTTGAAACTGTCCTACGAATCCCTTACCCATGCCGTAGGTTCCTTGTACGACAGCCATAAGCATTTAACAAGAATCATCAAGAATGAGTACGCATGCAGTACGATTCAATGAAGAACGCCCTACGCATCAACACGGCAGCCCGTGAACCCTCTACGAATGCTCGATAATCTGCTACGTATAAGCACGCGTATGCAGTACGATGTGAGTACGAATGCAGTACGAACCTGTTACGCTGTGACACGACACCCCAGGAGGCCACACGAACATATATATATATGATCCGTCTTCTATGAAATGTACAACATACGATGGTCTTCGCGAGAGATCGTGGAGCAATTCTATGAAATAGTACGAGATTCGCGAGGAAATGTAGCCTATTCTTCATGAAACGAAGCGCCAGCGCGGGTATTCGTAGTACTGTCGCGGTTATTCGTAGTACTGTCGTGGGTATTCGTAGTACTATCGCCACACATCGTGTTGAATTCTTCTCAGTATCGTAGTATGATGGTACAAGAAGCGTAGAATGCGTCCAACAATCATCGTACAATGCGTACGGCATTCTTGCTGATTTGTGACCGAACGAACTACTACGATTACCCACGAATATACACGATAGGAGGAGAATGCATGCGAGAACGCAGTAGGATGGTGCCAAGAATGCCATACGTATACCATTTAATCGTACTTGGCCGGCGAATGTTTTGAACATTTCAAATCTTTCGTACTCCCTCCGAGAATAGGCAAGAACGGTCACGATCTACGACGAACCCCGCAAGATGCCAGTACGAATTGCCAAGAATGAACACGATTTTCCAGTTCGCAGTTCGCAGTTGGCCTACCCAATTCTTGACAGTGTGACTGGGGCTTTAGAGGGTTAATACATTTTAGGGAAAATACCTATACATATGTAATATATACTATGTATTTCTGTATATATGTTTTTCTGTAAATATACAACCATGAAAACATTAAAACACACACAAAATTACTTAAACTTAAAAAATACACCACACCGCCCATTGTCAGTTGGATTCGCGTAGATTAGATTGCCAACTTTAATACTTGTTTGTGGCAGAACCATATCGAATATCTGATGGAATGTTAGGACTAAGCTACGCTCATATACCAGCCTATGTCCCTACGTTCCTAGACCTTCCTCGCCTTGTTCCCAAGGAAAAACGAGAGTATGGGACGTAGGGACACACGTTAAGACATCAGCATAGGACTATACGCTACATAACAGAAATATCAATACTTTCGTCAGTGCGACAACAAAATAATTTCTACAATTGTAACGATTTACATTTTCAAGCACCCAGTGCCATCTGGAGAATATGTTTATCACCTTTCCTTAAAACAAACCTTCACAATTGAGTGTCACTCGTAACGCGATCCTATACTGTATCCCCATAAATCACCTGGCCTTCACTGCCATACGGAATTAAGCTTCAAAGTTCGCTTCGCATTACGTCAGCAAACGAAGTCATGTGATTGATATTATCCAATAGAACCCGACTTCAGAAAAAAGCACTGCAGATAGACTACAAAGTTGTATTGGTTGGAAAGTGACCAACCTATTTACACTAATCCAATGCAAAATGGCGCAGGACTTCTTTGTCAAATGGGCGGATGTGTTTGCAATCTCTGCCCTCGTCGTACAGCCCATACGCTACCATTCTATTGATTGGTCGACGCTTTCGTCAAGTTTTACGTCAGTTACTCTTCAGTAGTGACATCACATAATAATGACATGGAAGAATGCGAGGGTGTGAACAGCCGAGACTGTGCGGAGAGAGTACAGCATAGCTCGAAATGCGGCACATGAAATAAACAGATAATACCAGTCTCAAAGCAAATGCCCGGATATAAATGAATCCGATCAACCAGTCTGCACAGTAACCAGTACTCAAACCACGTGACATCGCGTCCTGGAAACGACGAATGAACTCGCACGCATGGATCTCTGAATGTGAACAATCAGAATAATTGTGTTAAATATTTAGCTGGACTCGGAGGAAATCTGGAAACCAGATTTTTCCGTCTTTGTTTGCGTCCAATTTTTCCAGATTTTTCTTAAGTTCACCCTCAATTGGTACGCCCATTTCTTGGAGTCCGGAGATGACATCCTTCTTTGACGCCCAGCCAGATTGATCGTGGTCAAAAATGTCGAACACTTGCTTCATTCTTCTTATCCTATGAAAATATCAATTTTATTCCACAAGTTATATATGGTGATTTGACATATATGATACAGTTGAAGTACTGCTCCTTTTTTTGTCTCCCGGATACTCAAGATATCCTGAGGACAACTTTGTACACCCTAGGTAACATTTATCTCTTCACAGCAAATTTCAGGTAGAAAGTCTGTCTTTTTGCACTGATAAATCCAATAAAGTGCATCATTTTAAAACACATTATACGAATAGTTACACACCTATAGCTTGGGCATTTTGGATGAGATTTTTCGCGAAATCGCCATTCGTCTTCGATTCATACGCATTTTCAAATCAACAGACAGCCATCTTGTCTAAAATCTCAGAGATCAAGTTACTGAAAATATCAATTGGTGGTCTCATTTAAATACTGTGTCAGCCACGAAACTAGTGACGGGGTCACATGGGTGACTTGGCCTTGGATCTCGAGGTCATGAACTATGTGACATGACAGTCCGAAGAATTTGGTGGGCAAGTTGGCTGCCAACTTTCAAAAATTCACAGACAATTAAATCAGTATTGCCAATTCCCACTTCAGTCACCTTGTTTTCGAGCTAATTATGGGATGCGTACATTGTCACAAATTCTCGAAATGGCGAAACCTATTATCCCAAATGTCAAAATGGCAAAAATTTATCATATAATAAAACTGCCGGTTTGCAAAGTTCGGAAGAGCCACGAGTATTTTATCATTAACATTTTATCACCCACCCCTGAGAAGTTTAAACATCCCATCCGAACTGACAGGCGAAGATTCGACTGACGTTCCTGATCAATAGTCGACGTCGAAGGTGAGGAAGAACTTGATGTGTTTACAGATGATCGGGTCACCAGAATAGATTGATACGTATGGTAACCATATCAACCCGAAACCATGCACGGAATTTATTTGGCCTTTATATGAGCCAGGGGAGAACACATTCGAATATTTTAATGAAGTTGGAATGTTAATAATTAAACGGTGTCACTTTGAGTGAATTGACCCGCGCGGGCTGAAATTTGGCCCAGGAGAGGTAGAACCTGCTGTAAGTAATATACATAGTTGTGCATGCTTACTATACCGGTTAAAAAGAATGCCAATAATACTGAATGAAATCTGTGCAAATGTTGCCACAGTTGCGCGTTGCGACAGTTGCAACTACTAATGGCGACATTAGCTGGCGACTCTGCATGAGAGGACCACTGATGACACAATTACGACAATAATACGCCTACGCCCCCCCCCCCCTTCCCACACACCTCCACTTAGGCCTGTACAGGTCCCAACAAGCCAAGACCAGGTAGGGTTAATGGGTCTGAACATGCCATTCAAACCTAAGTTGACTGATTGATAATTATTTTCGCCCGAAGAATCGATATACAATCCGCGTCTAAATCAAGCCCGATATATCACCACACAGCTGCACTCAAGTAGACATATCTATGTATCCAATAGACATTTGAAAATTCTTTATACGTATGCATGGTCTTATCGATTTAGATCAGCTGAAGTTATGGTAACATATTCGCTGCACCGTTACATTAATTGTCCAGTATTGGTTCACATGTGAATTTTCGCACGACACTATTACAAAGTGCAACAGGTTGCAGTTGGGGTTCACCCCGACATTGTTCAATACATATGGCATCTTTAGAGTGTCACGCTGACACAGCTCTCTATATAACAGCGTATAATCTCTGAATCGCATCTGGCCCAGAAGATGCATTTCCCCCAGTCATTTACCGGGGTATGTTCTGTAATAATTCGAAAACAGAAAGCAGAACTTCCACGTGAGATCTTCTGGACACTGGTAATGTTTTTAAAAAAGACACTATTGCTGCACATCCTGTTTTCGAAGTAATATCTACATATAGATGGTTATACTTACTGCATGTTATTCACTCCGAGCTGTTTGATCGCTTGCATATATTCCTGTTGAGTAATCGTGGCATCTCCATTCTTATTTATCTGCCTTAGCACGGCCTGAAAAACGAAAACGAAAACATTGAATTCATCGAATGTATCCGAGGCGACGACAAGTACAATATATCAGTGGTGGTGATAAACACAATGTATCAGGGGTGGTGATAAGCAGCTGTCTATGAATCGCCCATCCCCGTATCTTTAAAAGATATATTGTAAAAAGTATACTGGAAAATAACTCTCCAAACTATTGCTTAACTAGAGCACCAGCGGAATACTTCAAAACATATTAAAGGATATTCAAAGGAAAGTCCCTAACATGCTATGAAAAATTCCTTAATGAAGTTAAAGATTATTGAGAGTGAGTAGGATTTTACCGTTGCTTTCCACAATTTTGAACCACGGCGATGCCCATAGAAAGGTTGCAATAGGTGTCACAAGGCGGCCATGTTTGTGGACGTAATTCATGGGGGTGTCTTGTTTGGCCCTCGTTTATCCGGATTAGCTAGGGCCAATCAAAAGACACCCCTGTGGATAACACCATCATGACCGATTTATGACGTATTCGGTCTGCCAATTAATCACGCGAGACAATGTGTGCGATGTTAATAAAACAAAAAACTCCATGCAAAATCTAAAAAAATAGATTTTTCTTGAAATTCACATAACGAAATATCAATAAGAAAATAATTTCGACCGTCAATTCCATCAAAATGTATTCAGAGTTGATCAAAACCGGTTCAAATCTACATGTGTTTTTGGTATGCTGAGGTGTTCACAGAAAAGATTAACCCCAGATCCTTCGAACAATCAATATAAGTATAATATGGGCAAATAACTTCGGCTTGAAAATCCCTCCGTAAATTACCCTACCGTGCATCTGTAGATCCGGACAGCAGTGGTGGTAACCTGAGAGGGCATTGGGACACATGCTCAATTTCAGAGCGCAGGGAGAGAAAGCGGAGAAGGAAATGACGTGATCACCAGAAATGGCGACGTCATCACCGGAAATCTCTTTGAAGCGGAAGAGGAGAGGCACGAGTGTAGCGGATTCTGGCCAAAAATCTCACATTATGTCTAAATCAAGCAGTTATTATGCTGTCCAGTTTAGAGTTAACTAAGTCAACCCAAATGATTATTATGTAAATATATAAAACAGACAGCAGTACAGTCTGGGTTCCCACCAGCCATCATGTTTCGCATATCCATCATATTTTGCCTTATGTCCGACTAAGCGAACTGTTTCTTTTTTGTTGTCTCGTAAATTATGAATCAGACAGCTAATTCTAACTAGCAGGATCATAGAATTTGAGATTATATGAGACTTTAGTTCAAAGTTTTTATTAGGCTGATCACAACGCAACCAAACGGTAAGACCAATTACGAGAAGGGGAGATTACTCCCGAGATTGATTAATTTAATGCTATAGTCGTTTTTTATTTCATGAAAAAAAGTTTGCGAAAGTTGAAATTGGGATTTTACAGCATACCGAATATTCCGCTCCAGCATGTCCAGCGGAATGTGCTCGAATGCTTGGAACAGCAATACTTGCTGAGTAATAAACAGAAACTGAGATAAGCAAAACAATCATAGCAGATTGTGACCGATGAAAATGTGACATTTTTGCTTTCATATGGTCATTAGTTCAGCTGCTTCACATACAAATATATTTATTCAATCGTATTTGTGTACAGAGTCAGAAAATGCTTCAATGTTCCAGATGTAATCAGGTCCTGAAAATTCCCTATCATAAATACAACAGGCGACATGGTGACACAAAATAAATATACTGGACAAAAGAGCTGCAAAATATAAATAAAATGAGTCTACGTGTGGATATTGTACAAACGACTTGCGGTAAATACTGTCAATTCTTCGCTTTACAGAATAACTCCGTTATTTATTGGGTTTACAAACCATGCTTGGGTTACCTCCCCTGTATATCCATGCAGGGGAGGTAACCCATCTGTGATTATCTTTGCCGAATATGTTCTTTGGGCACATCTAACATTGGCGTTATGAACAACTCGTGGTTTCCCGCCAAATACACGCCCATTTGTTCGAATTCGGCCTTTTCCGTATATTTACCGAAGTCGACTAAAGGGCCCCTCTCGTACTGCTCAGAGATTACTGAAAATATTAATATTTGGCGGATTGCGTTGTCCTTAGAAGACACTAAATAGTCCATCAAAAACTCATGCGAATATGAAATAATTTGGATATATTTAGAAACTCGGTAACCCAATGATGGTCTCTCTTCTATCAGATGCAGAAAATTATTCTCTTGCCACGTATTTAACAAAAAGGTCGTCTGCTGCTATGTTACGTCGTTCCGGCAAAATGTGTCCTTCCCCATCAACCCATTGAGTCGGGTCAGTCGTTCGGGTGAGATATACGCGTCCTGGTGCCAGGATGAAATCAGTTATCTTCAAGCATGCCTTTCACATCACTCTTCGACACGTTCTCCGGGCTACACAGTCGTCTGTATAGTGGTTCTTTTGATCTAGATTGTATCTTGACATGTCACTGCGTCATCTGTTTACCGCGGTTCCTTTGATGCAGGCGCTGGAGTGAGCGAATATCGTACACTGTTTGTGTAGTCAGTGTAGTCAGCCAACTGGCTCCTTGTAGATCTTTCCCTGATGTTCCAAGACTGGAGTTTCGTGGCTCCAATATTGTCGAAATTTGAGGCTATCTGCTACACGCCTCGATCAGAGTATCATGGGTATTTAGAATGGCGTCCATGAGGTTGTAACTAGAAAATAAGCATTTTCCCTGGAAACTTATTTTCTTTTGCATCGTATAATTGTTCTCCAACTTGATGGGCACTGTTTGCAGAAAAAATCGCATTAACTAAAAAATTCGAGAAATCAGTACGAAAATCGATCAAATAGATGGCGACATATGGCAGGTTGTAAATCACTGCCTGAATGTATGTGCCAGTCACCGTATACCCCCAGAATCAATAGGGTCTGTGTTCAAGTATTTTTCAAGCCTGGTCAACACGTGAATTCCACATGGAGTTCACAGAACAGCTAAACTGTTGTACCGATATAATGGTTATGTACCCAAGTCAAATATTTTCATCTGTTTTTTTTTGTAATCAAAACAAGAAAAAGCTACATACAGTTATGTATATGCTCGAGGCTCCAATTTTTTTAAAACAAGATGATATTATTTCTATTTTATTTATTCGATAAATAGCCGACGGACCGAAATTCTAGTAGGTTATTAAATCTCTATATACAGGGTGAGGTGCACTTTAAACATTTATGAACTTCGTTGAAATCGTAAGAACAAAAACAATATATATATTTATATAGTTTTACCGCACACAAAGGCAGCTCTGCTGTATATCTTCACTTGTGGAGATTATTGAATTTTATTCTTATTTTTTTTATTCATGCAACGTATCCGCAAAGAAATCACCAAAGAAACGATTTCGTATAAATGAACAGATGAAACCTGCATTGGCAATGCCATGTAAAAATGACAAATCTAAACCATTCTAAGTGACTTAGTCTATGAAGAGAAAACATCTCTGCACAGTTGCATATATGTTGCATCATCCTAACTCTTTCCCGCTTTGAAATATAAAAATCTAAAAAAAATGTTGTTGTTTTTTAATCCGCTTCAATTGGTCAACGTGGCAAACGGCATGAGGCGCCCATGACAGGGGAACAGTATTCTAGCTTACCTCTGACGATAGACACCGTAAAATATTGACATGTCCTATTGATAAAACCATCTAGATCCTTTATGTCACTGACCCTTTCTAAAACCAGTTCATTTAAAACATAATCGTGTAAAAGAGTATCTTTCTTCGTGTCAAAAGTAATACACTAGCATTTTAGGAAGTTTTCTCGCGTTTCCCTTTTAATATCTAATACCAGTAGGCCCTACGGTGTTCCAGTCAGTCAAAGTCACCCACGGCTTTATTCCAAAACAACATTCAATCTGCTCGGCTATCGACATCGACATCTAGATCGGCTGTCCACATCCAGATGTATAACAACTCCAGGAACAGGCATTTACTGCCCACTCTACTCATATACTGGGGTAAGCAGGCCCAGACAAATCGCTGTCGGGGCTCGATTTGACTGGGTTCGCGCAGATGCAGTCTTGTCGAGTAAGTGCCCGTACAGTGTCGGCGAGAAATGGACAATTTCTATCTTGGGATATTTTGAGAGAATATGGAAAACTGAACACCAGTCCAAAATGGTTGGAAATAAAACCTAAAAGGCTTTGTAGAAATATGTCTGATCCATTACCAGCCATGATATGGACATATTTTGCTCGCAGATTTTTTCACAGCTCAATTCATATATTGAAAATTATTCCATAACGAAATCATGTCCTGTTCAAAGCAAAACAAAGTGAAGAAATTGAAATTTTATTCTTTTTTTATTATTCATTCAACTTATCCCCAAAAGGAACGAGGAGCGAGGGTAGTTTATGGAGACTAGGTCTACCACTATATGTGCCGCACGTGGTATCAGCGTGCCACTGCTGGCATGCAACAGGTTTCACAATCTTAATAAATTAATATCCTATCAATGCTCCCCAATCGTACATGTCGCTATATAGGATCTTACGTATTTCAATTGAATTTGGTGTTCTGGGCGCCCATACCATGGATATTTAATAGCATTATGACATCATGGTCGCATCTGGACTCATCCATTTGCAGTCGGGGAGGGGAGATAGGTTTACTGTGTCCATTTACCCCAATGTTTACACCAAAGATCAGTCCAAATATCTACCCCGTATTATGGTGCCACAATGTCGGGACAGCGGCAACATGAAAAGACACCCCGCCAGCGAGCCGGCTAATTCGGCTGAACCAACCAAACATTCTTTGTCATCAATGTTCCCTTCAAGGCACTATGAAGCGTTCTCGGGATTGGTCAACACGCGAGTTGCTGCAAGCCTGTTAGATCCTACAAGCGACATATCCAAATGGGGAGCAGATAGGATTTAATTTTAATTAGATTGCAGGTTTCAGTGCCCGCATTTTGTCACTCTGAAATCATGTTTGTGTTTATCTCGACATCAATTTCTGTTTTACGTAAAAAAAAATCCAAAGCGGGTAATTGAAATGTATGAATAGACTACCGTACACTGGACATAAGTTGAGCATATGGGTTGGCAATACGCCCCTATATTGATTTTCTGCGATATTCCCCATTATGAATTACGTCTATGGCAAGCCGTTTTGGTATTTTTATTCGTTAATTTTTGACATAAAAATCGTCTTTTTTTCTATTTTAGAAATAAATGAAAAATTGATATTAAAAAAAATCATTTTTCGATATAAAAAGTAAACTAGCAATTGCACTAACAGCTTGCCATACAGCATATAAGTTTTCCGTTTTGCTATTTTTTATATTAACATTTTTTTCTTGATATAAGAGTTTAATTTTGATATCAAATATTCCTTTTTTGGTATCAAAAATGAAAAAAAAAACATTTCCGAAGGATAAAAAATTTATATGAAAAATATATGTTTTATATAAAAATAAACGATTGAATATCAACACTTTGTTGTTGTTTTTGTTTGTTTTTGTTTCTGATAACCTAGCTGACTAACTGGCGGGTGAACTGACTGACTGATGGTTGAACAGAGTGAAGAATGAACTTAATTACTGGCGAGTAAGATGATTAACTGACGGGTAATCTGACTGACTGGTGAGTGTACATGGTGGCTAACTGAGTGGGTGTGCCGACTAATTGGTGGATGAAGTTAATAATTGACTGATGAACTGGTGAAATGACTGACTGACTGAAGGGTGAACTGACTTTCTTTTGGGTGAACTGACTGACAGGTGTGCTGACTGCGCCGATTAATTGGTGGATGAACTGACTGATGGACGAATGAACCAACCGATTGACGGGTTAACTGATCGACAGATGAGTGAACTAACTGACTGATGATTGAGCTGACTGACTGAAGAGTGAGCTGATTGACTGGTGAGTCAGATGACTGATTGACGAGTGATTCGACTGACTGATGATTGAGGTGACTGGCTGACGAGTGATTCGACTGACTGATGAGTGAACTGACCGATGAGTGCGCTGAGTGACTGGCGAATGAGCTGACTGAGTGATGAGTTATCTGACTTCAGTATGTTCGGTAACGTGTGTTGCGCAAGAGAGGCAATCGTCCTTTCGAATTAAAGTGAACACATGTGTCTAGTTTTGTGTTATTTGTATTTTGGTCCATATGGGCGTTTCATGCAATAAATTGAATTGTTTCTTCTTTCGAAGGAATTTCATAATGCTAGGCCCTATTTCTAAGCACGTTGCGGGTAAATAAGACTATTGATTTAGTTTGACCCGAATTCACAGGTGCCTATTGTTGTCTGTTTTCCTTTCAAGTATCTCGTTCATCCAGGGGCAACGTCAGAACCAGTATATAGATCATTTTAAAAATTCATATCTACATTGTTATCCTTCATCGCGAGCAACATTTTTCAATTTCACTACATGACAGTTGAAAGTAGAAAAACACATTGGCAGCTATCGGTATAGATATAAATGGATATCGATCAATTATCCATAAGCAAATAATGAAATATAATGACTGGTGCTTCGAACGTTGTTCAGCTGTGGTACATTATCGGTCTCCGTTTGTGGGACGTTTCAGTCTGGTATCCTATGTTGTCAACATTTCGTCTCAGTCGATGTGATTATACTTGCAGATCCACTAACAATTTGTTGACAGGGTTATCCCCATTATGCTGCCTGTATAGTTTTACTGTGCACATTTTTTTCTGTTTAACCTGTTTACTTTCGGGTTTTGTGATGATTTGTTAGCACACTCAAAACAAAAATCGAGTTATGCATCACAGGAGCATCTTCACAAGTCCAAGTAAATCATAAATCCTAACAGATCGATCGATACACTAGCCCGCGAGGATGCACAGGAGATGAACTGATGCTGAAATACAAATACTTAGCCTATGAAATTTAAATACTCAGCACCGCATGCTAAGTTTTTCAAATATTCATTCTTTATATCGACAGCCCGTCGCAGGGGTGGGGGCGAGGGGGCGGGGCCACCCCTCTTGTTGGTCAAAATCATGTTTTCCAATAAATTCCTTAGAACGCTACCTTCGAAAATCTTTTGAAGCTATAGTGCACCATAATTATAAAATGCACATTCATAATTCTCACTGATCTTCGGTGCCTTGATGTGGGCATCCTCGCGAACCAGTGTTCGGTCGATCTGTCAGGATCGATACACTGGCTTGATTAGTTACCCATACCAGTTCTGGATATATATAGATAAGGAAGTTTCTTCTAAATCAAACCAATCAGTGAACGCGCTAAGCTAGCTGATTACGCCAATCCGCGAGATATGAGATGTGACACGTTTGAATTTCATCGCGGGCCAAACTGCTCTGATATATGTCAATCGACATCGGAAGTTGAAACAAAAACCGCCTACTTGGGATACCGACATGCTGATTCAAAACAAGCACGGGGGACTCCATAACTCATTCGAATCATCATAAATGTCCAGGTAAACCCTCTGCGAAGATTTAGGATTTACCTGGACTTGTGATGAGCGCTGCAATCTGAATAGGCGATGCATGGTATAGCTAGGATACAGAATACTATGTTCGTATATTAATGTTCGCTGTTATTAAGGTTTGTATTCTCTAAGGTGATGTTCGTATTCATTATATCACTGTTTGTATTCTGTATATTAATGTTCATATTCTTTGTATTAGTTACTGTTTGTATTCTGTATAGTAATGTTCCTATTCTTTATATTGCTGTTTGTATTCTGTATATTAATGATCATATTCTTTATATTACTGTTTGTATTCTGTATATTAATGTTCATATTCTTTATATTACTGTTTGTATTCTGTATATTAATGTTCATATTCTTTATATTACTGTTTGTATTCTGTATATTAATGTTCATATTCTTTATATTACTGTTTGTATTCTGTATATTAATGTTCATATTCTTTATATTAATGTGTGTATTCTGTATAGTAATGTTCCTATTCTTTATATTAATGTTTGTATTCTGTATATTAATGTTCATATTCTTTATATTAATGTGTGTATTCTGTATAGTAATGTTCCTATTCTTTATATTAATGTTTGTATTCTGTATAATAATGTTCCTATTCTTTATATTAATGCTTGTATTCTGTATAGTAATGTTCCTATTCTTTATATTAATGTTTGTATTCTGTATAGTAATGTTCCTATTCTCCATATTAATGTTTGTATTCTATATAATAATGTTCCTATTCTTTATATTAATGTTTGTATTCTGTATAGTAATGTTCCTATTCTTTATATAATGTTTGTATTCTGTATAGTAATGTTCCTATTCTTTATATTAATGTTTGTATTCTGTATAGTAATGTTCCTATTCTTTATATTAATGCTTGTATTTTGTAGAGTAATGTTCGTATTCTGTATATTAATGTTCATATTCTTTGTATTAATTACTGTTTGTATTCTGTATAGTAATGTTCCTATTCTTTATATTGCTGTTTGTATTCTGTATATCAATGTTAATGTATCTTTATGTTAATGTTCGTATTCTGTATACTAATGTTCGTATTCTGTATACTAATGTTCGTATTTTGTAGAGTAATATTCGTGTTCTTTATATTAATGTTTGTATTCTGTATAATAATGTTCGTATTCTTTATGTTAATGTTCGCATTCTGTATACTAATGTTTGTATTCTGTATACTAATGTTCGTATTTTGTGGAGTAATGTTCGTATTCTGTATATTAATGTTTGTATTCTGTATAGTAATGTTCGTATTCTGTATATTAATGTTTGTATTCTGTAGAGTAATGTTCGTATTATTTATGTTAATGTTTGTATTCTGTATAGTAATGTTCGTATTCTTTACGTTAATGTTCGTATCCTGTATACTAATGTTCGTATCCTGTTTATTAATGTTCGTATTTTGTAATGTTCCTATACTGTATACTGATGTTCGTATTCTGTTCAGTAATGTTCCTATTCTCAGTACGAATGTTCGTATTCTTTTTACTGGTATTTGTATGCTTGATACAAATGTTACAGTAACAACTCGAAACTATATCCGATAGTCTCATGAAAACCTTTAACATTTATTTGTTAGGTCCATACTGGGGACAACAATGCGTCTAGAACCTGGGCTTGTCACCTATATAAATGCCTGAACAATATATCCATACACGAATCATCGATCAAACACATTCATGAGCAGCTGTCTTTATGAAATAGACTTCACGTATTATTCAATACGCGAAGCTAATGTGCCATTATGCGATTATATGAAATTACAGTCTGTGGAAGTAAATTTGAGTACTAATACTTCCACGTGACCAAATTTGTCAGAATTTGACCGTCACTTGTCACAACCAATTTTATCGTAGTATGAAACATGAAGCTAAATTGTCTGTATATTGTGCATCCGAAGTCCTGTATACCTGTACACTCGTAAATATGAGGGCTCTTATGAGGGTCTTTGCACAGTATCATTTTATATCATTCGGAAATTTGGTCACGTGGAAATATTAGTACTTTACTACCTATCTTCTAACAATGGAATGATTCTGTAGAGAACTTTATTATAGTTATGAATGGTTCTATGTAGAACCAAGAACGGTTCTCGCCTGGCCTGGGCCCTACTGGGAGAGGGTGGCTAAATTTATAACCATTTGTGGATGTAAAAGAGTTCTTTATAGAACCTTATCTGTGTTGGAAGATTGGCGACGAAGACCCAATTTCCAAAGGGTGAGCAACCATACCATTTGTACAAGAAACCCTTCCTTTTCTAAGAGTGCATGCAGGGACAAGACATAGGCTGTACGACTGTCTATCAAATAAAGATATTAACAGACATGCTGTGTCAGCGATTGGTCATCCGACCCGCGCCATTTTAAATGAAGACGGGCTTTCTCATTGGATCACTATTTTTAGTAGCCATCACCATCTTCATGCACAAACACGTGACTGTCTCAGCTGACCTATGACGTAGCCCGGCCTCGTTTTCGATATCAAAATATGTTGTCTAACTGGGAAAATGTTGTTTTGCTGCATCAGCCAGTGATAGGCTAGGACAATTTACCGAACCTACAAGCTTGAGTTATTTTCAATATAAGTCATCCGACGTAGGGAAAATCGTGTAAATAACACACAAAGACCCCGCGGCAATTTGTGAGGACCGCTATTATTTATTGTCTGGAATGAATGTTACATTAATTACGCGGATTAATTAGATGAGATTCGCTCAACCATCTGGACCTATAAAATTGTTAACAGAACGATGAAGGATACGCTATGAGCAAAGTCACGAAAATACGCATGTTGTCTGTTTCCCTAAGGTTGATAATCTCTATTCGGTTATCATCTGAATGAATGTGAACTTAATTTCCAAAGTTTGAGAAACAGAAATCCCAAAGAAATCCGGCAGGCATCGTGTTTCCTTACCCGGGATGGTTTATGTACTTTGAATGAGCACATTCACTGGATGTATCTTATTAGGAATATTGGTTGTTTATCGTCCTATGTTTTGGAAATATGGACCAATTTTATAGCACGGAATTCAGAATCGTAAATATGGGTCAATAGTCAATTTACTTCCAATCAGATGATCTATTCCTTTGATTACAAGCACCATAAAATGTTTTGCCAATATGCTAACAATTATTCGATATACTAGTAATATGCTAACAATACTCCATATAATTACTTCAGGAACATGCCTTTTTATGGTAACTTCCAAAATAATTTCAAACTAAATGAGACTTTACATCAACTAAATTTTCTTTCAATTATCTACACAGATCAATGAAAATCCCGAATTTCTGTTTGAAAATTTGAATTGATCAATCAAACACTTTAAAACTAGAAAATATCCCTTGACGCACTGTTCTTTCTTTGAAAATAAATTCGAGGACTATTTCGTTGAAATAGTCCTAGTTTGATCCCCGGACATGACAAAAACTGAATGATCGGAAGATTGTATTGATTAAATTGGTTGATATAATTTTCAACATGATGAGCGTTAAATACGTGGCATCGTACTCAGATATCTGTCCTTTCTAAAATGAAACCAGGTTGAAACTGTTTATTCGCGTTCTTTTCTTTACGGGAAAGTATGCACTTCCGGTATACGCCGTTGGAGAAAATTGTCAAAAAAAAATCTTATGCACTACCGGTGCGCCGTTGGAGAAAACTGTCAAAAAGAAAAAAAAGAAAAAAAATCTTATGCACTAACTGTACGCCGTTGGAGAAAATTGTCAAAAAATATCTTCCGGGAGATATACACTGGACACAGTTTAATTATTACTATATCCCCTGTCAACTTTAATCTTTTAATATTGGTCACAGGTCTATATCTTTATCCTTATCTGTGCATAGACAGTAGAGACAAGAACGACAGAAGACCCTTCATAATTCGACACTTTGTTCTTGATATAATGTAGGGGGAGGGGCTCTCATCCCAGAATGCGAAGGTTGAAACAAAGCTCTTCACAATATTTGTGTTGATACAGTGTCCGTTGGCACTTTAAATGTAGTGGGTGTTATTATAATGGATTAACTTGATGGCATGGTGCGATTCTGCCTCTTGAGTATATATGCGGAAATCAGCTGCGCATGTTTGCTGGGAGAAGGAGAATTACATAACCTAGCACATCAAGCACCAAATCATACTCAGTCACTGTGGACATGTCAATTAATACATTAATAACGCAGCCCCGAAATAAAATTGTATATGTTTTCAGTCCTAATTCTTTTTTCTGCTATTTTTTTGTTCATCTTACGATATATATTCTTATATACACTCTAAGAATATGAGCTTTTCGAGGCTTTCTTTATTTGAACAATGGTTGTTTTCGGTGATTCGTTGAAACTCAACATGTCTCTTTTCGCGATAGACGTTAAATATTTGTGGCTTAATGTAAACGAATCGGTTCTCATATGCGACAATATTCGGTTCTTTGCCGAACCGATTTTGTCGTGTATAGTGAAACAATTTCGTTTTTTTATCGGCATTTAATCATCAATTATAATTTTGGATTTTCAGTGGACCAATATCTCAGGTTAAAAAATAAATAAATAAACAGAAAAAAAATCAGATACATTTTTTCGTGTCATCCTATAACTATACATCAGGATAACAAAAGGCATAAATTATGCTGGGTATGGTTGACCGATACAGTCATTATACATCAACACATTTTACATCTCTCCTGGAGACAAAATGAATCGCTGAAAATGATACTCGAGACTATTTACAATAGGTCTATTTATTAGCAGATTTATTAAATATACCTCCTGACCTACTGGTTTGTATATAGAGCAACATAGACACGTTAAAGAGGTGAGACACAATACTCCATACTTAACATTACCTTATTTATTCGATAAAGAGCTCGGTCAAGCGAGACGCTCTTAACAAACCTAAAAAAAACATTTACCGATATACTGAATGGACTAGGAAAAAAGAACAGTACACTAAAAAGAAAAAGAGAACAATTGTAATTGTTCAATATGTTACTGGAATGTGGGAAAATAGATTTCGCTTGTAAACGTACAACTTTAGGAAATTTTCGACTGTAAAATTGTTCAACCATGTCTACGAGTTCATGGGTTAACATATTTGGCGACCTGGAGCATGCTACTTTTACTCAATAGTATCATCACGAAAAATACGAACAGTGCACGTTCCTCTGAAATTAATAATTTGAAATCCAAAAAGCCTAAACAATGTCAATGCTCAAATTAAGATAATGAATATAATGTTAAATCCGCTATACTGGTATGTGGGGCTGAGCCTGAAATACTTAGCCAAAGTTTGAGAGTAGGCAAGTGGCGGGAGTATCTTATCTCTGCGCATCAAATGCTGTAAATTCTGTTGTTGTTTTTTTAAATCTAAATTATAACGAATTAATTTATTTGAAAATAAAAATAAACTTCATAATATTACTTACCCTAGCTCTGTCCGAACCACCGGGCACCCCTAAAACAACCATTAATCTGATAAATTCGCCCGTGTTGAGGGTTCCATCCTTGTTTTTGTCACCCGCTTCGAATGCCGCTAGGAAGTCCGCTATTTCTTCGTCCGCCATGTCCCCAGTTAACAATATCTCTGGCAGTGGTGGTCCCGTATTCGCAGGCGTGTACGCAGGCTCGTCTACCTTTTGCCGACAGCTCGCGCATCCCATTATATACATGTACTATATAAACATTCTTTCCAAAAATCAAATCTGCGAGCAAAAGGTTGCTATGGTAACGTGAAATACCAGGGGCGGTCCAGTTGCACCCCGGGAATTTTCGATCGCTAGGCACCTGGTTGAAGGTCACGGATTCGTTGACAGATCTATAATTGAGAGCATAATCCATACACCATCACGCGGCGTGAAATCACAATGTAAATGGCACAATGTATGAAAATGTATCACGTGACTAGCCAACAGCTGCGGTGACTAATTTATATACTAGACTGTGTGTACAAGTACATGTACTATATACAAGCATCAGTATTAAGTAAAACTCTAAATTTCGTGTACACAAATGTTAGAAGTTAACTCATTTCTGATTTGAACAGGACCTTAATACACACCACTATTAATATTGTAACGTTAATTAATACTCGTAATTAATGATACGAATTTTCATGCAATATGGTGTAACAAATCTGGCAGCTGATGCGGGATGACAGCGAACAGTTGGAGACCTACTGTATCGGGAAATTCAACATTAATTCAAAATGTAGGTCAAGCGGTTTAATTGCGTTGACGAGGGGGTCTGAAATAGACAGGACTGTGTTCTATGTTTCCTTTATGTCTCTGGGTCGTATTAAAAATATGACATATTCAATTGAAAAACGATCACAATTCTTTAATATTGCCGGACCTGGGTCATATGTACCCGAGTCAGGTCCCCTATGTAGTATTGCCAACCTTCCTCCATAAAGAATTCATCCAGTTTCTTGCAAGAGAGAGGCGGTCAATAGTTTCCACTGAAGCCGTGTAGCAACCACTAATGACACATTGTCGCGATTGTGACAATTGTGTCATTAGCAGTTGTCAGGTCGCCAGCTAATGTCGTAAATGCATCATTAGCAGGCGACTCTGCCTGTAGAGTCAACCGATATTGTCGCAATTGCGAAATTAGCTGGCGACTCTGCATGCGGAATCGACCACTAATGTCGCAATTACGACAACTGTGTCATTGCAAGTATATCAAACATTATTTGTGATATATTTTTGTCTCAAATAATTGCGGATCGCTGTCACGCTGACGAGAAACAAAAATACACCCGGTTCTTCCGCGCATGATTTGACTCCCAAAATAGTTATTAATTTTCACAAAAATTTCAAAGAATATCGAAAATGACTTCACCTTTCATCACCTTTTCCAGATGATTTATCTTGGATATATTGTTTCTCGGTCATCTTTGAGTGTGACCATTCACGGAAACATCATATGTATTATTACATGCCAGTGTGGCTAACGTCACCGGACCTACGAAGCGTCAACTTTTCATCGAAAGTAGGACAGCTCAGAACTTGCTGGTAACAGTCCCCTAATGCACGTTCATGTCAAAAATCAAGGTTATTTATTCACCGGACCGACGAAGTAGGGTTTGATATGATTTAAGTGTGTACCTTGACCTAAGACTGATCATTTCCATGGTCTTAGGAGGCACTGAGACATGTTTTTGCCAATTTCGAGGATTCTAGGTCACGTAATTAGGTCAGAAATTGGGTCAGAAAGTAGGACACATTGACCTTGACCCAATTAGGTCAGGTCACACTGACATTGACCTATTAAGCGCATTTCCATAGTCTTACGAAGCATTAGGACATGTTTTTGCCAATTTCGAGGTTTATAGGTCACCTAAGTAGATCAACTTTTCATCGAAAGTAGGTCAGCTCAGAACTTGCTGGTAACAGTCCCCTAATGTACGTTCATGTCAAAAATCAAGGTTATTTTGTCAACGGTTCTTCTTATTTTGCCAGGGAAAGGATTCGGATAGACTGACTGATTGATTCACTCATTACTGGACATGCAAGCTTATCGAATTTATGGATAGACACTGATAACGTAAAAACATCCCAATCTGTTCCTGCCTGGCGTACAGCATTTCAGGCTGTAGCGACAATATGAAGAGAATGTTATAATATACGAGCATAATGTTACAGTGGCACTTTTAACAGAACTTCACAGACTCTGGCAGTGGGAGAATGGCATTTGGTCGTATGAACCCATGTACTTCAAGATCCTAACGGTGCTCATACGAACAGTCATAATCAAAGCGTGACTGAGCTACATCATTCTCTAGATGACGACGTTACAACGAATATCATATGGATTAATATATGCTGATCAGCGATACGGATTCATATTTTTGGAACATCAAGATGTCTTGCCGGCATCATAGAAAACTGTTGACCGCTTCTCTCTTGCAGGAAACTAGCCTATTCTTATGTATACTATGATTGTCTTTTTGAATTTAGTGCTAATGCTGTTATATGCAATAGGTCTTTGAATTATGAACGCGGATATTCTTTAATGGACGACGGCTGAATTATGAATGACGGACCAGACGCTGGCAATTTGGGTTGTTTACGGAAAGAAATGTGCCATATACACGTGGTGCATGCGACATATTGCACCTGACCAGTCGTTAATATCTCTATCATAGAATGTTGGTAACGTGAATAATGTTGTTTCCCTGAGTATAGATTAGAGTACATGTATGTTTTCTCATGGCACCAGATTGTATATCTCCTACTGTCAGATATACCCATTTACTGCATTGTGCATCTATCTTGTCAGAGCATGTCCATCATAACTCTCTAGATTTGTATCTAATACCGCTTATGCCGGTGCTAGGGGCCGTGTGGTCATGTCATCCAAGGTGCCACATGAACAGGTACAATAAAAGCATACCTGAGATACAACACATATCACGAATCGTTAGATTCTTTGTATGTGCTTTAGAATAGGTTAACCAGAAGACTATACTGTGAAGTCATGTGACTCTGTCAGTATGTCGGCACCTCTTCCCACTTCCCTTATTACGTTATAATTTCTTCATCTCTCGTATGCAGAAAAACGCTTCCTGCGTCGATAAAAATCGATAATGTCTGAATTATGCGCATTTTTCAGCACAATGCGGTCAGAGGGTTCATTTTAAAAGGTTACAAACGCAGATAACGGAAGAATGAGAGTAAGGTGATAATAATGATATGACCTATAGATTTGGTGGATATTAAAACAAACTTATCCAGCTGCTGCTGTGGATGTATATAGTTTTATTATACATTTTTTTTTTAAATTGACCTTCGGAAAATACTTTAAGGCGACATAGCGACCTGAAACTTTACCAAAATAGCCACCGTATATGAAAATTAACCATGCAGATTTGACATGTTTACTATAGAATCATTAAAAGTGGTCGTTCCACTGCTCTCAATTAAAAAAAAATGTATTCCAGGAAAAACATACATCCGATTTTCGATGTTTTTTTTATGGGTTAAGTAAAACTTACATGTGACCTTAAACACGTGCACAACAGGTTGTTTTAGTGGACAATAATAAACAGGATGTTTTCAAAACACATCAGAAGCCTCCCAATGCGCCCCAGTCTTCCCTTAACAGTATTACTGAATAGCACACCATGCTATGACAACGACAACAACAACAACAACAACAACAACAACAACAACAAAGAAAAAGATTGTGTTTATATCAGTCCTACCCAGCTGAACTTCTGGGTATATAGGGGAGATTGGGGTACACTGGAACATTCTTTACTTTTTTGCAAAAATCGCTGCTATTGTTGTCCTGTAGAATAACATTCTATGCTCTGGTTATAACTAATAGTTAGCCTGATATAATCATACAAACAATTCTGCTATATCTGCTATACTTGTCTGCTATATCTGCTATACTTGTCTGCTATATCTGCTATACTTGTCTGTTATATCTGCTATACTTTTATAAAAAAAATTACAATTTAAATAGTAAAAAGAAGTGTCCCACTTTGCCATAAGTTTGGTGATCACTGGGACACCCACTGGGGTGCAGTGGGACAATAATCAAAATTCATTTTAAATTAAGAAAAAAACTGTTATGTTTCATATGAGTTTAGAAGATTCAACAGCGATGGATAAGTTAGTTGCTATTTTAGACACCTGCGTTACATAACGTACTTATATCAGAGGACAAATTTGAAGAACAAATATTTTGTGTGATTCCCATTCCAATGAAAGAATTTGACTTTGAAATTCTAACTAAAACTCATCAAATCCGATGGCATTACTAATTACTGCTATCTATAGGAAACAAAATAATACACTTTCATAACACTTTAGAATGACAGTAAATTCGCCAATTGATTACTATTGTCCCAGTGTACCCCACCAAAAGTGTCCCAGTATGCCCCAGGTGCATAATTTTTTTCCGTTTTGCGAAAAACAGAAATACAAACATCTGAGATAATGAATTGATGCAATAAAATTGCACCTTTATCCATCCTCTATCAATAGTACTAAAACAGTAATGAATTACCGTAGAAAACTTGGAATAACAAAATATTATCTTTAGTCCTAAAAATTTACTTGGACCATTCAAAAATAGGTTTTTTTCCCCCTAATTTTGTGTCACTCATTGTTTTTACTTGTAATCAATATAGGTGTTGTATGGAGGTGGTAGCGTTCTGCTGATAATAATGTAATGTGATTCCTGTACATAACATAGGAGATGGACGGCTTGTCCCACTGTGCCCCATGTCCCACTGTACCCCAATCTCACCTACACAACATTTTTGATATAATTATGCTGGTATCCAATGACTCCTTGAAATTTCTTTAATCGTTTCCTGGTTGTATATTGACTATACACAAGACACCCGTGGTGTATTTCAAATACCGCATATGCGGTTGAAATTTTTCAGGCGCAGCTCGACACACAAGCTCGGAGGATCATTGGATAAAACATAGTGATACGCCATAGACACTCGACAATGTATGCCAACTGTTGTCTCGTGTTACTGTAACTGTTGCGAGTGAGTGAGTGAATATGATTTAACCCTATCTGGCCTGGGCGATTTGGGGTGTATCGCAGCCGGGGGAAGCGGAAAGTGCCCCACTCCCTATATATTTTCTCTACCACTAAGGCTAGAGCGCTGAAACTTACCACACAGTATCTTTGGTTCAAGCTCTACCGGGAAATGTAAAAAAAATCCAAGATGGCCGCCTTGATGTCACAGTGACTTCATCTTCTCGGAAGCCATTTTTTTGCCTTTTTGGGGTCGATTTTTCGAAATTTTAATTTTTCCGATTTTTCTCTCGAAAAAAATAAAATAAAATATAGAATAATTAGTTTTGCATATATAAAATACTTTCAAGGCCTTTTAGGCAAGGAAAAGTGAAGAAACGGAGCGAAAAGATTGAAAAACACTACTTTCGCGGATACCACATGGCTGCCATTTTGAATTTACTCATGATCCTCTGCCCAGGGGTATATGAAAATAGGCTCAAAATGACCCCAATAGGATAAGCTTAAAAGTCACCAAGCTTCAGCCTCCTTGGTTTTGTCGTTTCGGAGCAGCAGAGAAAAGTTCACTAGGGGAGGGGGCACTTCCCCCCCCCCTCCCCCAGGCCAGGTAGGGTTAACGTCGCTTTCAACACTATTTCAGTCATTTCACGACGTTTGGTTCCTATTTCTTTTTACACCCGGGGTCCACATGGGTATAGGGTCCCATTCCTATTACATTTCACACCCGGAACCCTCACGTGTGCCACAGTTAGTCGCCTCTTATGACAAGCTCTCTGAGAAACTGAGGGCTATTCTTACCCTGACCTGGTGTGTGCACCACGACAACCCCAGGTCAGTCCCCGGGAGTAACTGTTGCATAGTAGTCAACACTACATGAACTGTGAGATTTCAGGCGTTCCAGTTTGACACCCCTCACTGAATATTTTGTTTTTACTCCGTGAGGGTAGGGGGCTGATTCTTCCCATATATATTGTGCAAATTCATGCCAAAGTGCAGAAACCTGTCCTCTTCTGCATCTCATGTGGATTGTGGATAATTTCAGACTAACTTTTCCTCTGCATAAGCAGCTATATTTTCTCTAAACAATACTGAAATTGATGCTTTTTTTTGCACAGAAATAAAAATGTCGCTAATGCGAGATTCTTCTGATCGCAAATAATCCTTTATCGGACATGAATACAAAGCATCCTTTATATGCGGTAGGCTTACCTACTGGACGGTAACGTTCACGAACATTATCCAGTCACGATGAAGCATTTAATGTGAAATAATCTGACCACAAACATTGATTTTTGCGGAAGAGACGTCACTTCAGCGACACCAGAGTTGACAAACCCGGAACATATTACCTTGCTTGGATATCGAATGAAAAATGAAAAAAAAAATGGGGCAGAAGTTATAGTTCAGGTGGGTGATGATGAGCGAGAAATTCACTCTGATGAGCCTAATTTTCCGACAGAGACGAAAACGCTCGCTTTGGTCAGACACTCTTAGTCTATGGGCTTATGTAACATTTTCCAGATTTGTCATTTTTTCGGGTAGATTCTTGGCACTCATGTCTAAACACATCTAGAAAGTTCGCTGATTAAGAAAAGAATGGGTGCCAGTTTTGCATTAACATTTGGGACCTCCATTTTGAATTTCAAAATGGCCATCATCGAAAATCATTTTTTAAACATAATTGCCAATTATTCATTCAAATGTCATCCAATATTTGTTTCATTTTATCTAAACTATTATAAAGGGGCCAACCATTCATTGGAAACAAAATAAGAACACTATAAATACTCTAAATTAGCAAAAATCCAAGATGGTCACCAGATTTCAGGATTTGTTTACGTAGCCCCATTTAGTCCCATAATAGGGGTATAGGACCAATGTTTGTCCCACTGGGAAACGTACTTCTGGACATTTGCGGTATGGTTGTTTTGATTTGTTTTGTCTCGTCAAGACAAACATGATAGGAAGTGTCCCGGCACGAAACGGTGAAATTTTTTAAAAAGTTTGAGGTCTGTCTATAGCCCCATATAGACCCATATACTGGGGTATAAGCCCAATGTATGTATAAATCCATACTGGGTGGACGTGTTGGAGTCTAGGTGAGTCCCTGGTGGTCCAATGGTGTCGTATGAGGTCTTATTTTGAAACTCTCATGCAGGAGCACTTGACTACACTAATAATTCCTACGTTGTCAATAATTGGCGCATGCGCAGTCCGGCCGTAGTATAGAAAGCAGGCATTTTTGGGGGTGTGTGTGGGTGTGTTTGGGTTAGAGATGGGCTATTCACGGTTCGAATGGGTCGTGTGAGGTATCCATGTGAAGCCTATATAATGGAGCATCTGGTGGCGTGGATGTGGGGTAGAAATATGGTCATTCTGCGCATGCGCAGTCTGGCCGTAGTATAGAAAGCAGGCATTTTGGGGGGGTATGTGGGTGTGTGTTTGGGGTAGAGATGACTGCTATGGGTCCGAATGGGTCGTGGAAGGTGTCAAAGTGAAGCTTGTGTGGGTTAGAGTCAGAATGGTGTGTTTTCAAATGCAAGTCGCGTCAATCTGCGCATGCGCAGTTGGTTGTAGTAAGTAAAGTGGCCATTTTGGGGCAGTGAATGAAGGTATTTGGTGTAGAGAGGGACCATCCTTGGTCCGAATGCGTCGTGTGAGGTGTCATTTTGTAGTTCTTGGGGTGTAGACCCCAATTTGAGGAATGTTCACGTCATCTGTGACGTCATTGGTGACGTCATCAGTACGAGTAGTAGCCAAAGTGGACATTTTGGGGCAGTGAAAGGAAGGTATTTGGTGTAGAGAGGGACCATCCTTGGTCCGAATGCGTTGTATGAGGTGTCATATTGTAGCAACGCCCGCCAACGCCAAGCTTAACGCTTCAACGCCATGGTGAAATAGCTCAGAAATTCTGATTTTCTAGATATTCCATGTAATTGTCACTAATTCTTCGAAATGCACTGACGCCCGTCAACGCTTGTAGTTATGCCTTAACGCTCTAACATAACGCCTTGACGCCATGATATAGACCGGAGACAGAACAACAACAACAAAAACAAGGATGACACATGAGAGAACAACAACAACAAGAAGTTTTTTCATATAGTTTATTTTCCCCAATGTTACATCATACCCACGCTGGGGGAGCCGCGTTGGGTATGTTTACAACTCAAAAAGACTCTTGCCCAATCAGAGGCCACCATTTGCATCTATCATATTCGTTCCTGTCCGTTAGATGTAGTCTTGTCCAATCAGAAGTCGCCATTTCAGCAAGTTCCATCTTCAGCCATGTTCGCTCTGAACCGTTTATTCTAATCATCGTCGGACAGGCCTGGATATTCTTCGGGCAGCATGTCCTGAAACAGTTGTTTGCGCATTCTGATCGCATTTTCCAGGGCCACGGTGGGTGGTAGCCCCATAGCCTCTTCCAAGTGACGCTTGGCCTTCATGATGGACCTGTGCGTGGGGTCGCCTTTCATTTCAAGCGGTAGTAAGGTATACTGTTCATAGATCGCCATGGCTGTTTTCCTGATGCGGGGGCGCATTTGGGTGTACGTCTGTTGTAAATTATCCTCTCCGGCGTCCTCGATCGCTGCAGCGTAAGTATTGATAGCTGCTGTCACAATACGATCCCAGAAGGTGGGTTCTGCCTCACTTTCCACGGACGTATGCTGACTATCTGAGGTCAAGCTCTCCGTATCACTAGATAGACTCTCAGCAATCTCTGTTTCGGTATCAGTCGATACACTCTCAGCAGTCTCTGCATCAGCATCCCCCTCAACGGACTCCTCGGAGTCTTCAATCCCATGTATATTGTTCTGGTGTCGCATCATATCGTAATGTCTGGTGAACGTGCGTTCGCACTCAGAGCAAGTATAAGTCATGCTGACGGTTGAACGTCGACTGCGTGTTTTTGGAAATACGCTCGCTTTTATAGACAGTAACGCCCGTCAACGCTTAGCTTAACGCTTCAACGCCCTGGTGAATTAGCTCAGAAGCTCTGATTTCCATGGAATTGACACCAATTCATCGAAATGCAGCGACGCCCGTCAAAGCCCGTCGTTACGCCTTAATGCCCATCTCAACGCCCGTCAACGCCCAGCTTAACGCTTCAACGCCCTGGTGAACTAGCTCAGCTCTGATTTTCATGGAATTTATTTGGTTCACATTGGATATGCATTATTACATACTGTGAGCAGAAAATATTTGTCATATACCAGTAGTCCGTGAGCTACTGGGGCTCACCTTGCACCCCCCCGCCCCCCACTACAGACCGAAACTATGTTTTTTATGTGCTTTAGGAGTAGTAGCGAAAGCCGGCGTTTTGGGGTGCGTGAGGGTATTTGAAGGATCGAGGGTCTACTTGGTTTGACAGGCTGGTGGTGTCACAGACCACGGCTTGAGGGATCTCCACATGATCTGTGATGTCATTGGTGACATCAGTAGGAGTAGTAGACAAAGTAGGCATTTTGGAGATGCGGAGGAAGGGATAGAGATGGACCATCCGTGATATAAATGGACCGTGTGGGGTGTCATCTTGTAAATCTCTGCATGTAGATGCAGAGGGACACCCCACACGGTCCATTTAGACCACGGATGGTCCGTCTCTACCCCAAAAACCTTCCTCCGCATCCTCAAAATGCCTACTTTGTCTACTATTCCTACTGATGACGTCACCAATGACATCACAGATCATGTGGAGATCCCTCAAGCCGTGGTCTACATAACGAGGGCTTCACTTTGACACCTCACCCGACGCATTCGAACCAAGAATGGTCCCTCAATCGCTCAAGCACACCCTCACGCACCCCAAAACGCCAGCTTTCGCTACTACTCCTACTTTTGTATGTATGGTCCCTGTGTGATGTCATACCCAACAAATAGTGATATTATCTTGTAAATATTCGATGCAGCAATCAATGCTGAATAATATGTGGCCAACATTATAAAGATTGGATAATAATTATGGAAGATAAGACTATTCTTGTAACCCTACCCCCCTATTGTCACAAAAATTGTACTTATTAACACAGGAGTAATTTCGAAGTGATTAAAAGGGTAGTGAGTCCCAGTTTATCGACTGTTAACAAATTGTTTCTTATTTGACATGTCCTAAAGCACATAAAAAACATAGTTTCGGTCTGTAGTGGGGGATGCAAGGTGAGCCCTAGTAGCTCACGGACTACAGTAAGAAGTTGCACATTGATACCAATATTTCTTGATAATAACGTCGAAAACAGGTTAATATCCATGCAAACGAGTTCAGATGAACAGTTGTCTCAACTGTAATGCATTTCAAACCCAAACTATTTGCGCACATTTCGATTACATGTTTAAAATAATGTTGAATAACAAAAAATCATACAGATCGGCTAAAAAAAGGCGGCCATTTTGAAATTCAAAATGGAGGCCCTAAATGTTAATGCAAAAACTGGCACCCATTTTTTCTTAATCAGTGATGTTTCTAGGTGTGCTTAAACATTGGTGCCAAGAATCTACCCAAAATTTTGCTTTTTTTACATAAGCCCACAGACTATCTGCCGCCCTGTGCGCTTTTCTTCCGCCCTGTGCGCTTTTCTTCCGCCTTTAATTTGTTTGAAATTTTTGCTTAAGAACCGCTTCCCGTATGGATTTCGAGGTCCATCAAAACACATCTTCGCTAAAACGTGGGCACTGCACGTGTTCAACGTAAAGCAACATCCTGGAGATATTGACCAATCAGATAATTTGTTTACGGCGACCAAGGCGACCGCGTGACAAGAGATTCGAAAGCACCATAGCTTGTGGGATATACTCGGTGGCAGATGAACACGCACATTTTCAAAAACCATCAACATTAATAAATATAAAAGAAACATAGTTTAAAACAAAATCTACCTGAAAAAAAACACCCCCCATTCATCCAACCTCCCCACAGCGCATGCTCCATTTCGCAGGCTCCATTATCATCCCTGCCACCAATAGCGGAAGTTGACCTTTACTACGTTGCTATGACGTATAGGGGAAACCAACCAGCGCGCGGTTCAGTTTGAATCCGGCCGAACAACTCCTTTAGTGTTGCACATGAGCGAACTACTTTTCATATGCTCTCTCCAGATAAACAGAAAAAATTATCTCCAGATAATTCTTTTTAACGCTAGGTCATCAGAGGTATTATGCAGACTTGAAAAGTAATCGAAATGTTCGGTAAACATCTATTTTACTATATATGATGTCACTTCCGGCGATGT
>JAVTVY010004266.1:0-38268 GCA_036873755.1 Hanleya hanleyi | reverse complement strand
AAAAGACACACACACCCCTCAGGAATTGGTGGGGAATCCTAACCGTTGGGCCTTTATGCAGCGGACATCGACGAGTAGACGACACCAACCACCACCACCCTCTTCTTGGGCACCGGTGTCACCTCCCAAAACACCACAACGACGGGCACCTACTTCGTCACCCCTTTTACCACTCCATCCCCTGCAACCTCCCAGATCTAAGTCACCGCGACGATCACGACGCCGAGGTCAGCCACCCAAGGCCTGGGAGCCCTATTAAAGCCAGGTGCAGAAGCCAGAAAGCTCAGTCGTCATGTTTTACCTCACGTTGCCCAGTAACAGTTCGCTCGATGTGATTCCTGACAACACCTTGGCCAAGTACGTGACTCAATTACCGCAACCGTTGCATTTACCTGGACAGTGGGAATGTGGACTGGTGGATATTCAATACCCTTACTCGTGGTACAACGTGCGAGACAAAGAAGTATGGTACGAAGTGACCTACGAAGGCAAATTAAACCGACTGACTCTCCCCGAAGGCCAATACGATACCCCCAAGACGTTCATAGAGGGTCTGCTCACCTTGTTGAATTACAAGTCTCTGCGGAAGGTGACGAATAGTTCAAGACCCCTGAAAGCCTATCCCTTCAAGAATCACGTGATCTTCGATGTCAACGCACACAACGACAAGGCCTGTATCCTGCTCAGCCCCAACGTGGGTGTGAAACTCAGTCCTAGGCTACAGCAAATGTTAGGTCTCCCTTACAGCGTCTACACGGGTCCCACCACCGACAACGGTGACGTTGTGATGGATATGAAAGTAGGTATGTACGGACTCTACGTCTACTCGGACGCAGTGGACAGCCATATTGTGGGCGATGTGAACACACCTCTGTTACGGGTGGTGCCCATTAAAAAGAAGTATGGCGATCAAGTCACCCAGAGTTTCAACCACATACTCTACCTGCCCGTACGACACACCGATATCAACACGATCACGGTGGATATAAGAGATGACACAGGACACCCGGTCGCATTCGAACGAGGGAAAGTGGTGCTGACACTTCATTTCCGACAAGCACGTTCTCCTCACTTCGTATAATGTACGTGCCTTACCAGTGCCATACGGCCAGCTATGCCGACTACTACAAGAAGCAAACGGGAGGTAGCTTGCCCATCTTTAGCGGTGCACGCATGCAACGAGGTCACGGATTGGGTAACATACTGGGCAGCATCGTCAAAACGTTCTTGCCCTTGGTGACACGGGGTGTCAAAGCGGTGGGTAAACAAGCGGTACGCAGTGGACTGCACGTGGCCGGTGATGTCTTGGGAGGCACGGCACCCCGACAAGCCTTGAAACGACGGGCCCGAGAAGCAGGTAGCGTCTTGATCGCCAAAGCCCTTAAAAGACAACCACGGGCACAGCGAAGAGTCATTCGACGACAGACACACCGACGACGCACACCCCGGAAGAAGAAGAAGAGTAAGAGAGACATCTTCGCATAATGGCATTCATTCACTCCGAGTCGTGTCCGTCTACCAACGGTGAATTGGATTTGTGGACTATTCCACCCACACAGACCAGTTATAGAATTTTAGTGTCCTATCAGTTGATTACGTAAAGGTGATAGACAACGGGGATGTTCTCTATATAACCCTGGTTTCCGTAAGTTCGTCTTCAGTCAAAGCCAAAGAACTACAAGACAACTCGTTCTGATGATAGAGGTTGATGTTGTATTACTTCTGCATCATAACATAGACATTGGTACAGCAAATCAAAGATATCCTGAAAACATCCGTACAGATTGAAGCCAAGATGTTATTGCTCGAATCATTGTGAAATTACATTGAATTTTATACAGTAAAACAAATAAGGTACTCGAACCAGAGGCTGGTACAAAACCCTTAACTCCAGGATTGTAACAATTAATTAGGGACCTGCCGGAATAAACACTTGCCACTGGTTGTTAATTAAACACAGCTGTGGCCTGATCTGGTCACTTTAATACCGTACCATATTCATGTAGGCTCTAGCTTACATACTAACAGAAGACCTTTATCAATTTCTCATTTCTACAATATACAATGTAAATCGAGTTATATTTTAGAGTACCAATTAAATCTGAAGTGCCCTCCTCTTGCTTCCACCAGACACTTTTGCTTGATATCATTTGTTTTAACTTATGGTGTGAAGCCAGGCCTGCTATAATTGACCTGATGTGTCAAATCCAACTCTCTGGCCTGTATCGTTATCAACACGTGTATACCCCGGTTTAGACTTCCTGGCTTCCGCTTAATTAGCAGAGATATGCTTTCATATGTACAAACGCTCAAACTGACATTTTAACCGAACTGATTAAGGTAAATGTGAAATCAAAAAGATACATATATGATCAAAATATCTTCATTATCTCATTCCATATTTTACATACCTCCGTTACCACAAGTTAATTGTTCTCCCAACAACAATTAACTCATATATATCCATCAATATATAGCAAATATCATATGGTATCGTGCAGGAAAAATGACTTATAATAGATCGGTCACAATTTAAAAATCACAAACAGATACATCAGATACCAAAGAATAAAAATGAAAAGATTAATTGGCATGTTCCAAATGTTATAATAGCAAGACAAACAAAAGCAAAATTATCAAATCTTGAATCAAAACTAGATTAAAATAAGTCATTAAAAGGATGGTCAGGGAAATATGAAACCAAGTAAATGTCTTTAAGGCGTGCACTCCTTTAACATTCACTTGAAATTTCACATACCTTCCCTACCGGAAGTTAAATGTCCATTCTGCAGAATGGCATTCAACTCAGTTTTCCAATATAATGTCAACCGCAGGTTGGGGAAAATCAAATCCACAGGCCGGCCGGACCTGGGACAAAACCGCCATAGGCGTGCTAACACCAGATGATACTGAAGTTTGCTCTAGAGTCTTCGAAAAACAATCAAAACAAGAAATACAAGAAAAGTTACACAACTTGAAACGTTTCATAATACGAAAAACAACAAATAACAGTATGCATACAAACAAAATTGAACCAACAACGTACGTCAAAATCTCGGAAAACGACACAGTGGACCCGTATTCTAACTCCACTGGTCGTAACGGCTTAAGGGGCACATATTTCACCTTACAAAGGTCATGCCAGGGTGTAAGTTTTAGCGAGGTTAGTATGTTAGACTCATTCAGAATGGTAGGTATGTCGACAGGTGGTAAAGAAACGACAGTTGCTAGCAAAGAAACCATGTGAGTCATCACTTTCACCTGACTTAACTTCCAATCCACACCACTAAAAGTACAATTATTAGGACTTAGCAAATAGAGTCCTGCATCTAGAGTGTGTGTCATCGTAGGAACACCGTCACAATGTTCTTGAATACTTTCTCCAAATGTCTGCACAATAAATTCACCTGGGGCAAGTTCAAATATCTTACTGGTTGTATCGTTAGTTTGACTCAACTGAACCAGACATAGATCACTAGTGACATTTGATAAGATACTCACAATACAAGGTATATGCTGTGACGCCATCATGGCGTTGCCATAACAAACCTTCGGTGTACGTCCCATACACCGTGCAGGGTGGAAGTACCAACCTGTCCGCGTATTTAACCCAATATGTTCCGCGGATAACATGACTTTCATTAACTGACCGGGTGCACGTAAGGGCATAGCCCATGACCTTATGTTATATTCGACATAGGCACCATTGTCAACAAGTGGGAGAGTGGCCACGTAATGCAGAGAATCATAGCCACTGGTATCGAAAAGTATATGTACGACGATGTTTATTTCTGATTATAGGAGAACTCAAGGCTGGAGGTTTACGCTTACGCAAGTAATAACCATGCGGTGAGTCGTCCATTTCATTCGAAGAGTCTGGCTCAGTGGTAGTCCCCTCATCCATATCAGACGACGCGTCATCCGCATTAGGCGGATCTTCTACATCAGGCACTTGACTTTCATTATTATTCGCCGTATCATCGGGAATTTCAAGTGACTGACTTGTAGCGTCAAGATTCTGAGAAGGGGAGGAGTTTGACAACTGCCTATCATGCAACGTGGGCGTCTCAACTTGCTCGGGAGCTACGTTAGACTGGCGTTCTGCCCTGTTCCGACTCTGCCGCGTACCTATCTCAGGGTTACGACGGGGGCGTGGCTGAACATTATCCCAAACAATCTGAGGATCGACAACTCGAAGCTTAGAGACATTAACTACTCTAGTTTTCCCTGACCTCTGGTGTCGAATATGGGCTACCGGTCCGTTAATCTTAAATATTTCATACTGTGGATCACACTGAGCTGTCAGTTTGATTCGCTCATCTGCATGAACAACCACAGAGTCGCCCACCTTGAACACGCCCTCCCGTGCTCGGTGATTAATTTGTTCACGATGGTACAATCGTGATTTTTCAGTCGCTTCACGTGCTTTGTGAAGTGCATTGCTCACATGACTTAAACGGTCACTAAGATCTTGTGAAGCATCTACAGGTAGGGAGAATGGTAAACGTGCACGACGCCCATACGTTAAATAAAAGGGCGTGTACGTAGTTGTGGCATGTCTTGTGTTGCGATAAGCTAACAAGGCTGAACTGAGTTCACTTTCCCAATGTCGAGACTGATTATTGACCAACTTCTGGAGAATTTCCTTAAGGGTTCGATTGAAACGTTCAGTTTTGCCGTTAGTTTGAGGATGATACGGGGTCGTGCGCCTGTGATCTATTCCTAGCAACTTGAATTTTTCTCTCAACTCATTAGAATTGAATTCCTTTCCCAGATCGGTAATCACGATCTCTGGAATTCCATGTCTAGAACAGTATTCTTCCAGAAATTTATCCTCCACATTTTCAGCTGTTTTCGAACGTATAGGAAAAGCTTCCGCCCAAGCTGAATAATGATCCACTATCGTCAAGATGTAGGAATGGCCTTTATTTGATCGAGTCAGTGGACCGATCAAATCCATACCAACAATCTGACCTGGATATTTTGGCATGGGCATTTCGGTGTACTTTGGGTGACTACGCACCCGTCTATTTACCTGACAAGTTGCACAACGGTCCAACATACGCATAATGTCTTTGCGCATGCCCTTCCAAACGAATGCATCTCGGACTAGACCTAAGGTCTTATAGAGTCCTTGGTGACCTGCGCGAAGGTGTGCTTGCTCCATTACCTGGTTACGAAACCTGGTCGGCAAGATCACACGGGGATATTCAGCATCAGCTGCCGAGGGACATCTCGTGGAATATACTATTTCATTGTGCACCATATGTTCCTCTGATGGAACAGTAAATAGAGTGGGGAACTCCCGTTTTTGTTCCTGGCGAAGTGTCACTTCATCAACGCCATATACCGATATTGTCACGTACGGTAGGACACCCTCAGGTACCTCAGGTATAATGTAATCATTAGTATCAAATGTTGCAACTTCATAAGGAGTTCGAATTCTTGAAAGCATGTCTGCTCGGACATTCTTGCTTCCTTTGATGTATTCAATCTTACACCCATACTCAGCTATCAAAACTGCCCATCGTTGAACTTTGGTGTTCCTAACTTCACCAAGAAAGAGACTTTTCAACGGTTTATGATCAGTGTAAACAACAAATTCTGCTCCATAGAGGTATGGCCTTAGCTTTTTCAATGCATAGACTACATAATATCCTTCTTTTTCTATGACAGGCCAATTCAACTGGCTATCTTTTAAGGTGGCCGACACATACTGTATGACCCGGTCAACACCTTGCTCATCTTCTTGCACTAAAATTGCACCTACTGCATAGTTGGATGCATCAGTAAACAATTTGTATGGCTTCTGTGGGTTTGGATAGGCTAGTACACTATCACTGCATAAGAGGCGTTTCACCTCATCAAATGCATTCTGCTGGGGCTGACCCCATTTGAACCTCACATGCTTCCGTGTCAAGGACACGAGAGGCTCTACCAGGTTAGCATAGTTGGGGACACATGCACGATAATATCCTGACATGCCAAGAATAGAACGTACTTCCTCTACAGAAGTGGGAGGGAACATGTCACGGATAGCTTGAATTTTCTGATCTTGTGGGGAAATACCATGCTGTGAAATGTGATACCCCAATAAATCTACTGACCTAGCCGCAAAGACACACTTCTTTCTTTTGAGCTGTAAATTATACTCTAATAACCGTTTCAAGACTAGTTTTAGATGATAAGCATGCTCAGTTTCATTGCGTGAGTATATAACAATGTCATCAACATACACAACAACAAACTTACCGACATAATCTCGAAAAATGTCATTCATGGCTCTTTGGAAAACCGCACCTGAGTTACAAAATCCAAATGGCATGGAATTCCATTCAAATAAGCCTTCTGAGCAGGTAAATGCAGTTTTTTCAATGTCCTCAGGTGAGACAGGTATTTGCCAATATCCAGACTTGAGGTCTAGAGTTGTGAACACAGATGCACCACGCAGAGAGTCAAAAATGTCTGAAATCAAAGGTAATGGATAACTGTCCTTACGTGTTACAGAGTTTAATTTCCTGTAATCGATGGCGAACCTGATCGTTCCATCCTTCTTCGGTACCAGTGTGATAGGGGACGCCCAAGGTGATGAAGATGGTCGTATAACACCTGCCTGTAACATCTCCTTTATTTGGTCCTTGACAACATGCTGTTTCATCAAGGGCATTCTGTACGCACGCTGCCTGATAGGTGGGTGATCTCCAGTAGGTATGGTACACTGCACTCTCGGGTGTCTCCCTGCACCTGGTTTCTTTGACACGTCGAAAACATCTCGGTATTCGTGTAACACTTCATCGATCTCCCTGTTTCCCGTGGTTTCGTAAACACTTCCTGTAGCGTCGATACCGCCCAGTTGTCCAGTCGACGTTAACTTGTATACTCGACCGAACCATCGCATATGACTTTTTGGATAGTCCAACTGAGCTTTTCCAATATGTAAGGCATCAGACCCCAAAATACACTGATGAAACATCTCCGGAACCACAACAATCGGTACAGGAGACGCGTTTAGAAATTTGACTTCAGTTTGTCCCAAAACCTTCAGAGGCTGCTCATTCACAGCATATATTATACCAGTTTTCTTAAGTGGTCCCTTCCCAGATAGTTTGTGCCACACATCAGCACGTAGTAGTGACGTTGACGCCCCCGTGTCAATCAGTGCGGTAATAGTTTGTCCATCTAATTTTAATTGGGCCGAGAACCTCCCTGGAATGATCGAGCGCTCGGCCCTCTGCCGTTTCCCGCCTGCTCATGAGTTGTTTGGAAGCGTGGACTAGGTGGATTACGACATACCGCCATTCTGTGTCCGGTCTGCTCGCATCTCCAATAAGTGATTGGTTGTCTCTGCCTGGCACGTCTCGGACCATTGTTTCGTGTAATTGGCAGTCGCTGATCACTCCGGGCTCGCATCGTGGTATTTTCCTGCTGTCGGCGTTGATCACATTCCAACCGGCTCAATCGATTGTTCACTAATTTCTGATGTGCCTCTATGACACCTCGGTTCTGTCGGATTTCCTCTAAACATCTCTCGACAGGGTTCTGAGAAGCGTCAACTTCCATCGGCACTGCTTCGTCTAAGTTCATAGTAGATAGTAAGTCTAACCGGGATGCTTGATCCTCGATATAGGTCATAGCCGCATTTACATCTTCGGCCCGTTTGTTCATCACGATTTTGCGTGCCAACTGCTTATCCTGTAGTGACCTGATATAAGCACGAAGTATGACACGTTTCGAGTCGTCATTTACATCTGGATATGCACGTCTCGCCAAGTCCCGAAATCGCCTATTGTATGTATACACAGTTTCTCCTGGCCTCTGGTGAATCGATTCTAATTCACATTTTAATCTCTCATCTTCATTTGTGGATACAAATGCCGTTACCACATGTTGCCTAATTGTTTGCCAAGTTACGGTGGCATTGTCCTTGTCCTCAAGAAATAAATCGATCTCCCTTCGGAGACCTCCGGCTGTCGTCCATATCGCCAAATGTGCTGGACTCCCATTGATGTCTCGAACATCCCGTATCGCCGTGTTGCATTCTTCTAACCAGTCGCGCACCTCGGCCGGAATGAGTCCATCACATTTACGAATAGCCGCAACGTGATTTCGTAACCTCTCACGTTGTACTCGTGATTGTTCATGAGCTGAATTGTCAGCACGCACGGCGTTTACTAATGTTGTTACGCCCTGTGCTATGGCCTGCAGATCTTGCACTCGCACGGCCTGATCTGTCATACCTGTCTTGCCTTGTAGTATCTCGTCTGGGGGTCGCCAATATAGAATTTTAGTGTCCTATCAGTTGATTACGTAAAGGTGATAGACAACGGGGATGTTCTCTATATAACCCTGGTTCCGTAAGTTCGTCTTCAGTCAAAGCCAAAGAACTACAAGACAACTCGTTGTGATGATAGAGGTTGATGTTGTATTACTTCTGCATCATAACATAGACATTGGTACAGCAAATCAAAGATATCCTGAAAACGTCCGTACAGATTGAAGCCAAGATGTTATTGCTCGAATCATTGTGAAATTACATTGAATTTTATACAGTAAAACAAATAAGGTACTCGAACCAGAGGCTGGTACAAAACCCTTAACTCCAGGATTGTAACAATTAATTAGGGACCTGCCGGAATAAACACTTGCCACTGGTTGTTAATTAAACACAGCTGTGGCCTGATCTGGTCACTTTAATACCGTACCATATTCATGTAGGCTCTAGCTTACATACTAACAGAAGACCTTTATCAATTTCTCATTTCTACAATATACAATGTAAATCGAGTTATATTTAGAGTACCAATTAAATCTCAAGTGCCATCCTCTTGCTTGATATCATTTGTTTTAACTTATGGTGTGAAGCCAGGCCTGCTATAATTGACCTGATGTGTCAAATCCAAATCACTGGCCTGTATCGTTATCAACACAAGTGTATACCCCGGTTTAGACTTCCTGGCTTCCGCTTAATTAGCAGAGATATGCTCTCAAATGTACAAACGCTCGAACTGACATTTTAACCGAACTGATTAAAGGTAAATGTGAAATCAAAAAGATACATATATGATCAAAATATTCATTATCTCATTCCATATTTTGCACAGTGTCGCCGAAGGACGTTGGATAGAACATCGACCCCTGGCTAGTCTGACGGGTACGGGGCCCCTGGAATTTACCATTGAAAACAAAGATGCGGCCTACCTGGATTTATCCCACACGTACTTGTACGTGAAAGCCAAAATAATGGACAACGACGGGACGCCCATGGCGGACGATGCGGTGGTAGGCCCGGTGAATCTTTGGCTGCACTCCTTGTTCCAACAGGTGGATATCAGTCTGAACGATAAACTCAGCAGTACGTCCACCAATACGTACCCGTACCGAGCCTACATCGAGACGCTGTTGTCGTACGGCGAAGATGCCAAAAAATCACACTTGCAAGCTTCGCTGTGGTACAGGGATACACCCGGAGCCATGGATAGCATCACCGCTGCCAATGGTGGGTTCGCCATGCGCAGGCAGTTTACAGCCACTAGCAAGTCCGTCGATATGATGGGACGACTGCACGCCGATCTGTTCCTGCAAGACCGCTACATGATGAACGGTGTATCCATCAAGATCAAGTTGATCCGTTCCACACCTACGTTCGCCTTGATGGCCGATGGAGCTGCTGGTCCCCAATACAACATCGTCATTGAAGATGCAGCCCTGTTTGTCCGTACGGTAGATCTGCAACAGGGTGTGTTGCTGAGTCACATGGAAGCCTTATCGAAAAAACCAGCCCTGTACCCCATCCGACGCGTACAGACCAAGGTGTTCTCTGTGCCAGCAGGTACGATGATGGCCAATCGTGAAAATTTATTTCTAGGGGATCTCCCTAAACGTCTTACCCTGGCATGTGTGACCAACACCGCTTTCAATGGACAGTGGACTGAGAATCCGTTCCGCTTTCAACATTTCAACTTCAACTTTTTGGCACTGCACCTGGTCGGCCATCAAATTCCAGCCCGTCCGTTACAACCCGATTTTGGTAACCAACACTATGTGCGGAGCTACCTGAACCTGTTTACAGCCACAGGACAAAACAACCAGGACGAAGGAAATACCATCAGTCGACGAGACTTTAGCCGTGGGTACACTTTGTTCGCCTTCGACCTCACCCCCACCTTGGAACACGATCATCAACTGGCCTTGCTCAAGAAAGGAAACTTACGGTTGGAACTGCGTTTCTCGGTCGCTCTAGCCCACACCATTAACGTGATTTGCTACGCCGAGTTTGATAACGTCATCAGCGTGGATCAGCAAAGAAACGTCCTGTGTGACTACGCCAGCTAGAGTCATGGATACAGAGCAGCTGATGGCCATACTCCAGCGAGATCCTCGGGTGCCCTTTCGAGGTGTGTTTCCACGCAATGTGTTTCCCACCACCCCCACCACCCCAGCAGCCTACATCCTGAATACAGACCCTGGTACTCGACCCGGTGAACATTGGGTGGCTGTGTACGTGGACACCCTAGGCCAAGGCGAATACTTTGATTCCTACGGACTTGCACCCCTGCATTTCGATTTGGTGAAGTTCATGGACGTATCTACTACAGTGTGGCGTTGGAATACTAAAAGATTACAAGGATCCTTGAGTAGTGTCTGCGGACAGTACTGTGTGTTTTATCTCACTCACCGGAGTAGAGGACATTCTATGCAAACGATCGTACAAATGTTTGATGATTATTGTCAAGCCGAAGACCGTGATGTACTCGTCTATGACTGGACTGCCTCTCGTTTTAATGTGCATGCCCCATTTCTCTGGTTAACTTAATTGATTCAATGCACTGCGCATTACTATTGTTTTTTTTGTTATGACGTTGTTGTTCTGACGTTCATTGATGTTCAATAAAAAAAGATTCATGAAAACACAAATGATGGTTTTGACTTTTTTTTATTTAAGTGAACAAGAAGGGTTAGACTATGTACAATAGAATACAGGTGGTATGTACAATAGAATACAGGTGGTATGTAAAACTGTCAGGAGTAGGATTCGAACCTACGTTCTGCATTTCGCAGACCAGCACTGTTAACTGGCGCCTTAGACCACTCGGCCATCCTGACTTTACAGTTTTTAACTCGTGTATCAAAAGTCATAGTTCGAAATTTTCACAAGTCCAGGTAAGTGGTACTGATGCCATCGGGAAGGACTTTCCGTTTCAGGTAAAAGAAAGTAAAGGCGTCTCGTTGCTGGATGTACGTCCGCATCTGGTGGTCCACCACGCGAAATCCTCTGTTAGTCCCACTCGCACTGGCCTGGCTTTGCAGCGCGTTCAGGTACAAGGCTTTGTCAATGTTGGGATCGCGCCGGTTCACCCCTTTGCAGCTAAACTTATTTTCGTCTCCATCGTAGCAGTAATACTTCTTCGAGGAGAGAGCAATCATGGCATCCCCACTCCACTCCAGCTTGAAGAGGCCCGGCGTACGCTTGTCGTACTGGTAATGGTCACGTCGAGATAGCCACTGATCCCGTTCCGCTTCATACTGTGCACGTAACTCGGGTTTGACCAGGGACTCCCAATCCGCATTAGAGACGGCCATGTAAGCCGAGTCCGTGTCCATCTCCATGAGTTGCCAGTCTGATGGATTAAAATTACAAGCGTCTAGTCCGTCATTCATAATCCAGCCGTCGTCCATTAGAGAATATCCGCGTCCATAATCCAAAGACCTATTCCATTTTCCATATAACAGTATTAGCACCAAATTCAAAAAGACAATCATAGTATACATAAACATAGGCTTGTTTCCTGCAAGAGAGAAGCGGTCAACAGTTTTCAATGATGCCGGCAAGACATCATGATGTTCCAAAAATATCAAATCCGTATCGCTGATCAGTATTCTTAATCCATAATATTCGTTATAGAGTCGTCATCTAAAAAAAGATGTATCTCAGTCACGCTTTGATTGTGACTGTTCATATGAGTACCATGAGGATCTTGAAGTACATGGGTTCATACGGCCCCTAGCCCCGGGTTAAGCGGAATTAGACACAAGTTACGAAACGTAGCGCCATAGATCTTGCACGCTACGTTCGTATTTTGCTATCAGCATGCGATATGTATCGCCAAATTTGAGAAACTTTGAGTGTAGGCGCTTGGTGGAATAGCCCTGTTTTTTAAGTTTCTGCACCAATGTTTTGTGACGTTGATTAAAATCGACACATTTAACACAGGATCTAGCAAATGCTACTAAGCGAGATATGTATACGCCATATGCAGGTCCCACTGGAATATTACTGTCCAGAAAGGGATAGTTTACGATGTCGAAATTGTAATCATCTCTTTTGTCATAAAGTCGACGAGAGAGAATGCCCGCTTCATTTTTATAGAGATATAGATCTAAATATGATGTGCCTGTAGGGCTATCTGTAGTTTCCTACAAATCCAGTGAAGGTGGATATATACCCTTCACTGCGTCATTTATATAGCGATTATCCACAGCGAGAAGATCGTCTATATAGCGTTTGGTGAATGAGAAGGAACGGGCTTTGAATGGATCGGTTTTTGCAGGAAACAAGCCTATGTTTATGTATACTATGATTGTCTTTTTGAATTTGGTACTAATACTGTTATGTGGAAAATGGAATAGGTCTTTGGATTATGGACGCGGATATTCTCTAATGGACGACGGCTGGATTATGAATGACGGACTAGACGCTTGTAATTTGAAAACGCCTGCATATAGTCATATTCATAAGAGAACAGATACAGGTCAGCCAACAGGGGTGCACAATTAGTATCCATTGGAATACCTATATGCTGCTGATATATTGTGTTGCCAAATTTCACATAGATATCATACACACCCATGAAATCATACAGAAACTGGAGCATCCTGAGCTTGGCCACCTGGTATACCATACATCCAATCTGGAGGGGCAGGTTGTAACGGATAGTCTTTTTAGCTAAAGTGATTTCACACGTGTCGTCATCGATGACCTCCACGGAGCGAAACAGAGGAGAATTCACTTGTTTGCGGGCTTGTGGGGTAGTACAGACGTTCACGTTCACGTGCTTATCCTGGTTCGTGACTGTTTTGCCATAATAGCCATTGCCCGTCAATTTCCACGATTCACCGATGTTGGCCTTACTCGGGTCTTGATCACCTTGACGATGGGCAGACGTGACGATGTCGGCATTCTCCGCAAAACAGGCGTTGGGTACGTACTGTATCACTTGGTATACGCGTGTGACTTCCACACCGTTGCTGATGTACCACTGTAGTAGCGGATTGCCCAGCAAGATTTTCTCTGCCCACATACTGCCAATCAACATCCGTCGAGGTCGAGGCAAACACTCGTGTTGCTCAGCATAGGCCCCCATGGTGTCTCCAATATCATCCCGGCCCACCAGCGTGTTCTTAAAGATGGGAGGGCACTGGGCGAAGAGGGGCTTGAGAGTGTGGGGAACATGCAGATCACATTCGACAAAGCCGTAGAGGTCCCCGGAACGAATGGCGTCGAACATCTGTGGCAGACTCAGGAGTCGCCGACGACTGAGCGGATACTCGCGCTCTTTTAGGAAACGACGTAAACGTGGGAGGGCCTGGCACATGGTGTGAAATCCACACTCCCACATTTCGATGAGATGGTATCCTCTCTCTTTCACGTAATCGCTGCACTTCTTCCCGTAATTCTTCCGGTGTTTTTCCACGTCCTTCGTTGAAGCATCCAGCGCTGAAATGGCATCCGTGGCCGTGCCAATAGCAGCCGTAAAATTGGAATACGGTCGGTGTTCTACCCACCAGGGCAAACCCATCGACGGGGAGTCGACGATCTCCTGTGCGCTTCTCTGTGGCGTTGGTCTGATGGCGTATATAAATTCCCCGTCGATAGGCTTCCCAATCCAACCACTGGTCAGGCAGATGCTTGTAGGGAGTGCGTTGCGGTGTGAAATGCTGGCCTTCTGCCAACCAGCGTGTATAATGCCCACTGGGCATAGGTTGGGCCAGGGACCTCAGGTACAAGGCATTGGCATCGAAACCGATGATCTTAGCACAGGGTTTCCCACCGGGGAGAGTAGTGACGTCCTTCTCGTGATAACGGTGAAAAATAAGACTAGGTCCGCCGACGATGTTCTGCTTTAGACAATCATGCATGTCCGCATCTTTTTGCTGTATCAGCGAGAAGTAGGTAGGACACTCTTGAAAAAGATGGCGAAGCGCCAGACCCGGTAAACTCAAGCACTCCTTGAAGATGTCGACGTGCATCTCACGACGAAAGAGTTGAACCATTTTCTCGGCCGCTTCCAGGAAAGGAACCACATCTAAGTTATTATTCCATATCAGGAAATCTCGCAAGGTCTGCAACGGTCGAGCGTCGATATATACGTGTAAGGGAACCTCCCTTTGGTTTGTGCACAGTCATACGCCTTCACCCACTGATCATAGCTATAATTGGGAGCTAAGTAGTTCCGTACATCCAGGAAATGGAGTGATGTGGTAGTGAGGGCCATATGATTATTGATCTTCTTGATGACGGACTTGATGGTATTAGCCTGGGCCAAGTATGGGTAGAGAAATTCCTTCACCATGTTCAAGTCGTATCGCCCCGAGTTGAAACCGAGCACCGGTAACTGGCCTAGGTATTGTAGGAAGCGAGCTTTCAATTTCTCCGCATACGGTTTAGGTAAAGGGGCATCCTGCGACTGCATGGGTTCCGGCTCGGACTCCGACTCGGACTCCGACTCGGACTCGGACTCTTCATCGTCACTAAACGATACACCCGGTATAGGAATCCGATCGTCCAGTTGGTCCAATACGTCCTGGAACTTGGACACCAACAATTCCGTACTGGCCGCACTGACTTCCTCTAAATACTCCATCATGCGGGTGATCAACTCATGGGAATCCCCCGATGACACGAAACAGACCGGTGCAGCGCCATAGCCGGGTACGTTGCTGGAAATGCTGACACTCAGGGGAATATGGCGCTGCGTCCACTGCGTTTTCGCTGAGAACATGTCCATGGGCTCCAACAGGGCCTCAAAATCGTAACACGCCCGGTAGGGAAAATAACGGTCCTCCTCCGGTATGATAAGACCCTCATCGGCCAGTTCCTCGAAAATAGTAGGCGTATTATGATACACACCACCAGGAAATTTTCGCTTCATACTGTTGTCACAACTCTTCTCGTGTCGATGTAAGTCGGTGGAACGGTCAAACACTCGATGGCACTGGGCACAACTGTAGGACTGGGCGTACAGGCTCATATTGTGGATCAGCGAAAAATGACTCATCCCTTTGTCGTCGAAGATATTGACTTTCATCGTAGAAGCATACCGTTCTGTTGAGCGACGAACCAATTCAGCCACAAATATGTCCTCCTCGCATCGTAATCGGTATACAAAGATATTGATGTTGAACAGAGTTTCCACGACATCCAAATACTTGAACGGGACTCCACGGAACTGCCGCTCATCCAAGTCTTGCTCCTCTAAATACTGTTCCCAATAGCCATTGGCCACTCTATCACAAGCCTGGGGATCACACTCGTCCAAATGTATGGCCAAACACCGAAACAGACATTTCCTGTCTTTGTAGGGACCATGTGCCCCTGCCGTTAATGCATACAGTCCGTTTCGATGAAGCAGCCAAGGTGGTAGTAGTACAGGAGCACCGATAGGATAATCTCTCATTTTCGTGACGAAAAATGTAACGTTGGTCACCATTTCCACAAGCCATTTGGTATTGGGGCGTTGCAACCGGGCCCATTCCAATGGGTCCAACGTAGTCAGTTGGTCGATGAGTGGCTCCAGAGAAATCGCGTCCGTCACCGTGAACGGCTGGTCAAACACATAGGTATTATTGCTGGGGTAATAATACCGCACCTAGTCCGTCTCCTTGTGCCGTAAGATGTAACCGAATGTCATATTCAACTTGAACGCTGTCACCTGGTCTGTGAAAATGTTCTCGGCATAGGTAGACAGATACGTGAGGTCCTGCAGCCGAAAGTTATACAAGTCCAATAGACGACGGTCACGGTGAAAACAATGTCGTATGGTAGCCCAGTGACGTCGATAAATGTCACTCACACGCTCGTCTTCGGGCAAGACTTCAACCGGAGGTGCTGCTGGGTCCCATGGAAAGTCTTCTCCACGTCTCATGCTGCAGTGAGGCCCTCCTCTCGTCAGAACAGGCTGGTAGGCTGGTCAGGCAGGCAGGCTGGTGAGGCAGGCAGGCAGGCAGGCAGGCAGGTGAGATAGCTCCGTTTGGTAGTGCAATGAATACACCAAACCACTAAAAATCGCCCCTTTTATACGTTTTTTCTTCAACGTATTCGCCATTTTCCCACAATGGCGGTCACCTTCGGGGGTTTCCGGTCAACATATCCGCCATTTTCCCACAATGGCGGACAATGGCGGTCACCTTCGGGTGTTTCCGGTCAACGTATCCGCCATTTTCCCACAATGGCGGACAATGGCGGTCACCTTCGGGTCTTTCCGGTCAACGTATCCGCCATTTTCCCACAATGGCGGACAATGGCGGTCACCTTCGGGTCTTTCCGATCAACGTATCCGCCATTTTTCCACAATGGCGGTCAATGGCGGTCACCTTCGGGTCTTTCCGGTCAACGCATCCGCCATTTTCCCACAATGGCGGTCACCTTCGGATCTTTCCGGTAAGTCACCTCCATTGTACACCGCCATTACATCTTCACGGACAGCCTCTTTGGTATTCCCCACACACACCGCCATTATATCTCCGCCATTGTGGGGAAAAATCCCAGTACATGACAGACACAGACAAGTCTAGACTTGTCCAAAGGTCACGCCCCATTCAACCAAACCGGAAGTGACGTCATTTTTACATCCGGGTGAAATGTGGTCGGATTTACGCTTACACTACTACTCAGGTTAAAGTTGTACCTACAGGGGCCACTGTGTACTTTAACAAACAGAGACATTGTATTGCCTATACGGACGTGTAATCTGTGCACGGTGCCGGTATGGGAAAGAGGGAACATAGAAGTCCAGCATAGTATTAGTGAAGGATATTGAGCAGAAGTACTGTCGGCGAATGCTGGACTTGCGTTCGGGCGACTGGTAATATTCCAAGGGTTATGGAATTGGGCTGCTGATACATGGATGTACTATACTGTACTGGAGATACCTACTACGATCCAACTGTACCTACCTGATTGGAGCTCAAAAGAAGAAGTCGCTCTCACAAGCCTTCTTACGCGTGCTGGAGACCCTGAAGTGTTCAAGGCGGAGAGGCATAACGCTGCCTGAGAAGGGGTGACAGAAAACTGGTACTAACCTGTGAGAGGAAGCAGGGCAATTTGATGTGATCTGAGACGTTGAAGGAAGTCTATCGATGGAAGTCTGTTTTATCGGTCGTCGTGAGTTCCTTAGTCTGGGCCGTTTACGGTGCCTATGAGCGCGTCACCGAAACAGAAACTGTTACAGACAGATTCGCTGCCAGAGACGTAATATTAGACAACATCATCTAGAAGGATACATTCTGAGGAGAGGATCCTCGCAAGCTAGACCACGCCTGGATAGAAGTCAGTCGAATTCACGGTTATCAGACCAACCTAAGGTGAGATAATAATCACACGGAAGAGAGGTGGCATCGTCGATACGTACAAGCCAGGTGAATACAGACTTATCCACGGTGGGGAGACGAACCTACTTGTAGAGTGGAATTCTTACAAGAAGATGCAGACGTATTCACGGTGGGAAGACAAACCGACCAAGAGGGGAATACGTACAAGGAGAAGCAGGCGTATCACGGTAGGAAGACGAACCGACCTGTAGAAGGAAATACGTACCTGCAAGGGGAAGAAGCCACGGTGAGAAGCCACGACACATTCTGGGGATTGACTGGGGTCGATAAATTAACCTACCTCAGAGGGAAGAGAGTCGTTATATCTACAGCCTCGCTCCAACGACGGGAGAAGGAAGGACGTCAAGCCGCTATCCCTAACCTAGCTTCAACGACATCCCATACCAAGAGAGGGGTCAACGACCAGGCCGCTCCTACGATAAAATACCGTGGTAGAAAGGCTAGCAGCCAGGACGCCCTTTACACGGCGCGTGTATATAATAAACTGTACATATTTACATCTTTAACCGCGATCATCCTGTATATTTAACTGAATATTATTGCACTTTATTTGCAATATCAGCTTTGGTTGTCTCCACACTCTCCTACTTTCTCGATCCATACAATGTGACAGGCCGAAGTGAATCTCTAGTTGGTATGGTGTTCTATTTGTGCCAAGTTTCCGTCGCCTTTTGAAACGCAACGTCGCCTTTTGAAACGCGACGTCGCGTTTTTAAAACACGACGTCGCCTTTTGGAAAACACGACGTCGCCTTTTAAAATGCGACGTCGCGTTTCTTTCCTATGTTTTTGCATTGTAAAACTCGACACAACGGAACTCGGCGTCGCGTTTTCAAAAGGCGACGTCGTGTTTCACCCACGTCTTGTTTGGCAATGTTAAAAGATAGGAAAGAAACGCGACGTCGGCAAGGACTAGTGCCGGCAGAGACCGTGGCTTGATAGCTTGTCCGCTACCATTTAACGAGACTAAGTCAGCTGCGCCCCGTTCATTGATCGGCCCGGTACACGTTACAAACTTTTAGCTAAAAAGTGACTTTGCGTGAATTCTGACAAAATTCTATTTTTATTTCCATTTTCTCACATGGAATGCTTGCACCTGCTGGACAAACTATGCGTTTAAGAATTTCAACAGCGATAACATTGTTTTGCAAAAATTATTCACAAAATCGTGCTTTCTGCCCATCTGTCAGATTTTTAAATTAACGACATTCCTTCTTCTAAGAGTACGATCCTGAAATGAAGTTTTATTATTTGACGCATCTTTTCGTGATACTGACTAATTATAGATAGGAATTTTTCGAAGGAAATACACCGGGAAAGTAGCAAACTTGCGCGATTGAGGTTTTTTTTAAAATAAATTAATTCATGTATAACCCTGAATGTAAACTTTTCATTGTTTTTTTTTGTCGGAGATGGGAATAAGTATTAGTGTCATATTCCAGCTATCAATTTCTCATTAAAAGTGCATTCGATCGTGATAATATCAAATATTGATATACAGAACTGTGACGGTTGACTCTAACATGATAAGAAGGTTCCTGCCTTTAGCGACTTCGGATGAATTTGATGCCTCACAATTTGATACTGGATTAAATGAAAGTCTTGAATCTTATTGAAATTATTTCTATACTTTTGTAAAGCTTGCGCATCAATGAGACACACACAGTGTATTGACCTGAATGGAGTTCTTCATTTGATAAATGTGCAGTATGGCTTCGTTTTAATCAGAAATGAGTTATTGAATTTAATATAATAATTTAAGAAGTCCATGTTTGTCTGCATTGTTTATTATAAACATGATGGCACTATTTGAAGAAATGATGAACATTAAAAACCATCAAATCATTCAGAATATGGTCTACTACTAGTGTCTTCAAACTCGAATGACTTGGATTATTTAGAGCTAATTAAATCTTTAAAGTAGCATCGGAGGCATGCTGATTTGCGATGATTACAGAATGAGACTGTTCCTAACTATAGCGACTTCGTATCAATCTGATGCCTCACAATTTCATACTGGATGACATGCAGGAGTTCAAAAAACTGTAGGCTATACTCATCTGAACAGCCAAAAACGTTTCGATCAAACCATGATCAGCGATGTAGAATCGGCCATACACGATTAACTCACGAACATTTACTAAAAAAAAGAGCAAGTCCCAAGGTGTATCCCATGCCATGAAGATCTCACGATGAAACATATTCTTATCGAATGCATAGATTTTAAGATTGTAAGAGATGATTTTTATCGGGCGACTACTTTGGAAGATCTTTTTAGTCGGGTGAGGGAGGATTGCATCTTGGATTATTTGAGAGAAATCGGTTTGTTACATAAGTTTTAATGTGTGTATGTTTTAATGCGTTGGATTACTAAGTTATTGGCTTGAGTACTTAGAATTTTGTTTGATCGTCGCTATATAGCTGAAATATTGCTGAACGCGACATTAAACCTTAATCCCCCCCCCCCCCTCTCTCTCTCTGGAAGTCTTGAAGTTATTCCCATACTTTTGTAATGACACAACCAGTGTATTGACCTGAAGTTCTTCATTTGATAAATGTGCAGTATGGCTTCATTCTAATCAGAAATGACTCATTGAATTTAATATAATAATATAAGGAAGCCATATGTATCTACAACTGCAACGCTCATTATTAATCTGATGGCACTATTTGAAGAAATGGTGAACACTACCGGTGATATAGAACGGCTTCGATACAGATTAGTTATTTGACGTAGTTATATGCCATTATGCCAACTGATCTGCTTGTAGCTGCTCAGCTGGAACTCGTTATATTGTGGCGTCCATGTGGATCATATATTCCCGAGTTGGAACAAGTTGTTTTGTACTATATGCCACTCCTGAAGACAGTGTAGTTATTGTTAATGGATGTAGTCCCCCTTGAGGGATAAAACTATCTGTTCCTTTGTCATTCCCAGATCTAATGATCTAAGAATTAGCGTATATCAAGCCGTATATCAAGCTGTGATTTTCCAATATTCCAATATCCACTAATTGCAATACATGTATACAATACAGGAGTGTGAACATGTTTTTTCTAATTTAAGACGAGTTATATATAACGTCCTCTATCATCACCCCTCTTCTTTTTCGTTTCTATATATACTTAAACTGAAATGTTGGTTTCGTCCAAGTTTCCGTTAAAACTGGGTATGTTGGGATCATTGAAGCCAGAGAGTCTTTTAACCCTACCAGGCCGGAGGGGGGGGGGGGGGAAGTGTACAAAATGGTCCCCAGTACCAAACTTTCTACGGTATCTTCGGAACGACAACAAATTGGGAGGTGACACTCCGGGACTTCATAGTTTATCCTATTGGCGTCATTTTGAGCCTATTTGCATAACCCCCCGAGCAGAGAATCAGGGGTGAATTCAAGATGGCGGCCAGGTGAGGTACCAAAAAAAGTGATGTTTTCGACATTTTTCTTCAAAATTTCTGCTTTTCCGCGGTGAAAAGTGGGCAAAAACTATTTTATTTCATATCACATTAATATTTGCTTATTTATCATGCAGTTTTTGTTATGAGAAATTTTATAAATAAAAAATTCGGAAAATCGACCAAAAATTGCCGTTTTTGAAAATGAGTCACTGTGACGTCATCAAATTCGCCATGTTGGATTTTTGTTCGTTTTCTGATAGAGCTTTTCAAGGGTATAGTGTGGTAAGGTTCAGCCCCCCCCCCCGCCCCCCCACTAGCGCATGGGAAATAATTAGTCCTGGGGCCCAAGGCCTGGACAGGTTTCTAAAAGCTCAGACCAAATAGGGTTAATATGTGACCTATATATAGTCATGGGGTCTGAATGTCCAAATTACCCAGTTGCACATTATTGATAGAACATAGAAAAGCCTCTCTGTTCACTGACCCGCGACCTCAGCTCAAAAGTTACCGGTTTGTATAATTTCACTTTGCTCTATCTTTTAGCTGTGAAGACTATTTTGAACTGGTGATAACTGGCATACTGTTATAACTGTTATACATTTGTACTATATTTTCCCACTATTCAAGCACAATTACACTTTCTTTGAATACTGAGAAAATGTAGGACATATGTATAAACTCATGCAAGCTATCACCAGGTCAAAATAGCCTCCTGGGTTTAAAGATAGGGCAAAGCAAATTTATGAAACCCAGTAGATGATCAGCGGAAATCACGGGTCAGTGAACAGACAGGCTCTTCTTTGTTCTCCCAATGTTGTGCAACTGAGACATTGCAGATATAGTGTGAGTTGTATTAGAGTCCAGATGGAATGCTGATAGTAATTCAACCGTTTCAAATCTTACAACAAAGTTACATGATGAATTGACGAAGTCTTGCCCAGTTGTAGAAATTCTGTTGTAGAAGTACCGGTATTGAAAACGAGAAAATATACAAGTTTAGGAGTAAGGTCCCATAAAGAATATTCTTAGTCTTCCCGACACCCAACATCGTATTTTTTTATTGCTCTAAATGTGCTTTTTGTGGCTGGTTTCTTGTGGAACTAAGACCTTCTTAACCGACGGAAGCTCTGTTTATGATGATATCTGTTCCATCCCAAGTAGAGGAACATCAATGGCAACAAACCCTTCCAGTTCCAAACTTCGTACCGAACTAAGACATCCGTGATATATCACTATACATCTGGGAAACTTTAGATCGTCAATTATAACATGAAGAAGCAGCTGTTTAACCCTGTTGTTGCACAACGAAAGAGTATACTCATATTGTTGACTATCCAGTGTTTATCTCTATTATCACGCACTGCACTTCTACAGGATCGCTGATCTCTGATGTACCATTTTCAAGTTTATTCGGTATTCAGTTCTTTATTATAAATAACGCCACTAAATCATGGCGTTTGAAACATGTACACGCTGAACGAGCAATGTGGACAGGTTAAAATGGTTTATGAAGGTATCTAACCCCAACATAGCCATTATCGCCAATGGATGGCGAAATAATTTCCTTGATCCAGACAAAAGACACCACACTCATTAATAAGTCAGGTGCGTACCTGCTGCCTGCGCGAACCATGTGTTCCAGTGAGCATGCATCTAGTGAAATATCTATTAACGTCTCACAAATTATGAAAGCAATAAGGAAGCACATTCATGGCGTTACAAGAGACAGAGGACAGTGATGCATTAGTGATGTACAGTAGTTCATTACAGTAACACAGGAGAATTTGTTCAATATTCAAACAACGCATTTCCAAGATAATTATGGACGCCACCTTGAAATAAGATAAAGACATTCTATTCTTGGACATTCAATGGCATATTCATGAGACGCCTTCCTTGGTATTCAAGAAATCTTTTGTTTGAACCTACGATTTCTTGGTAGTACGCCGGCATCTTTTCTACCACTTTTCTATGTCGCGTTTAACAGGTATCTTCCTGCATACCCATGTCTTCTGGAAATGACACGTGTCTTTCTAGATTTAAAAGAACATCCTTTAGAAATAACACATCTGTCTTGGTGTTCAACTACGAGCCATTGATGACAGGGGTATATTCTCTTGCATATGTACGAATCTCTTTTTGAAAGGATAGTGTTGATTTGCCGGGAAATACTGACACATATATATTTTATTTTTCGTGAATGTACATCAATTGAAACATATCTACTTAAATTAACATGTATCCAGCATTATAGAATCATGGCAAATATAATAAATTTGTACTTTTTTGTTGTTAACCGGAAATTATGGAACTTTTCTCATACCCCGCTATAACGACATCCACGTGCAGCAAAGCTGAACTGGCTATCGATAGGGAGAATTCAGTAGCCAATCTGAAGTGAGAGGAACGTTGAGGCCTTAAACCACAAAAGATTTACATTGGTGGCAATGTTAACGTAACTGCATCTCGTCGATTCCCTAAATAAGACTACACTTCCATATTTCGGCAAGAAGTATTTAAATTCGAGCGCTACAACCTGACAAACTTCTTTTCGGTGGTTGCCAGTCTCGATTTTGAGTTATGCGCCCTTGAACAAACAACGTCATACTTTTGGCTTTTTTCTCTGCTTTGAGGAAGCGGTGCACAGACACCCAAATAGTCCCTCTGAGCAACACCTTATTAAACCCTGAGTTAAAATCAAACTCTTGGCTAAACCGAAGACATATCATACTGCAAACAACTACCACTGGCCTTCAGACAGGAAAAACAATTAAAAGCAATTCATTTCTCGAGCAGAGGTTGACTGAATGGGTCAACGGATTGGGACTTTTCTGATAGTTGTTTCGATGCCTAGCATAGCAAATTTAGCTCTATCACCTTAATGCTGCATGGGCGTGAGCATTCCTTGTTAACTTGTTATAGAATTTGAGAAATTACACTGATATTCGCTGAACGGTTGTCAAATTATGATGAGATCAAATGCGCATTTTCTTAGAACAACCCAATCGTCTTTCTAAATTCTAGTATTCAAGAACGTATTCTTACAATGACAAAATTGTCTTCCTGGATATGTACATATAGATACACCTTTTTTAAATTGCCAACAAACTCTACTTTGAATATATGTTTTATAATTGTCAGCACAATTAGCAAAATAATGGCCGAATGATACACATTTATTAGAATGAGAAAGCATTACACCTTTGTAACTTGACTCGAATATAGCAGCTTTAACAAGCATTTCGGGACTTTTTGGAACTGCCGCATAACACATCGCAAAATTTAGTGTAAGCAATTCTACTTCAAATCGTATTGAAAAAAAGTCTTATGTAGCAATACAGCGAACAGTGCAGAGACACCACTTGAGAATTCCATTGTATGTATGTTAGGTGTATCACTTTGTATATGTATTGTGAGTATTTGTGTGTACGATTTCGAACCGTATGGTATTGTAGTATGTATTTTGTATGTATGTATATTTCCGATGTATTGAGTGCACGCAGTGCGCCACAGACACCCAATTGCAAACGATTCTCAAAACTCCATCAACGATGTATGAAGGGAGATCCTCTTCGGGCGGATATTACAATGGTTTTCAACTTGAGCTGGTCATGGCATTACTCTGTCCTCTGAATAGCTGTGTCTGTGGTGATCCCTAAAATGGTAGATCCACTTGTTCTGAGACGTGTTCGAAATCTTACATTACACTATTAACTGTTACCGACTTTTATTGACGTTGAAACCCGTATAGTCAATTCGACCACGGAAGGATGTTCAAGCGGGATATTTGCTCATAGAAAACATGGTCAGCCACGGAGTTTTAAAGTTAATGATAAAATCAGGGTAACAATATCCTTCTGGCAGTAGAGCCTACGGTGAACATTGTGTCTTCGATTGTAATTACCTTTAAATGATGCTTATAGTAATTATATATGTTAACATCACATGGTTTAGCTTACGCTTCCTATGTTTATTTCGATATTGTTAACAATACATAGGCGCACATGTATTGATATTTGTGTGGGATGCTTTGTGTTGAGTTTACTGAAGACTGCGAATGGAAGTACAGTCGTGATTTGTCGGTTTCGGATCCTACCACGCCCTTTAATGTACAACACGGAGGATGTATTCAGTGAACAAATCAATGGCTGACTTTGACAGGAAAGAAGACACGGGTATAGAAACAAAGGACTTATTCATATACGCTTCTCCAATTTATTAAAATCCACCTTACTGGAAATAGAGTTGTGGAAGCCATACTGTTCCCGCCTATATTTGTATTGTATTGTACCGACTTACACTGTCTCCGAGAATTCCTCTCTTACAAGTATTTATTTTGAAGGCATGGGGAGGTATCGGCATTCAATAGAGCTTATGGGTTAGCCATTAATGTGTACGAGATAATAGAAAGAATACTACCCTGAACAGATATCTGTAAATGTTACAGTGTACATCCATAAAGAAGTTTGTATATGGTATCAACTATTTGAACCTTAACCCTGTTGACAAAACGGCGATTTTTACTTTTATAGATTAGATGTACACGTCTTTCGAAGGTGGCACTACCTCCTGGAATCGACTTTAGATTTTGTTACAAGACATTTAAATTGAAAGAACCGAATGAATTCTTCCAAATTTGGAGCGTGGATATCATGCCACAATATGCGATCTGCAATCACGTCCCCTCCACATTTACCTATGTGGCGCCACCTGGGACGAGCGTGACATTCTTTTCCGGAACTTAAAATGCCTTAATGGATTCTTTTCAAATTCGGTATGTGGATATCTTGCCACAAGATTTCGCTTGATAGACCTATTGCGTGCCGTCCACATTGGCTACACTGGTTGCGCAACCTGGAGGCCACCTTGTATTTTTTCTACAAAGTGCAAGTTAGACTGCCTCAATAAATACGTGGGTACATGTATGTGGATTAAAGGCGCTGGAATCCACTGATTAACTTGGTTTAATACAGGAGGAGGATGACCCCGAAAATATTAGCGAAAAGCAGTTTGTATAGCGCAATAATAACACTTTATGAGTATAAATATAGACGCATTCACAAGAATTTTGGGACTTTTAGAACGCTCGTATGGGAACCGAATTATCAACTGGTGACTTTTTAACATTATTAGCTGAATGAAGGCAAATGATCCGTCTTTCGTGCAAGGTTATATTGTTCAGGGTTATTTGTTTTGCTGGAAAGCCACCAGTCTAGGCGGCTGTGGGAGAATACTTTCTCACCTTGATCCAGTTTTATGAGTCGTGTTAGGAACCTAACATTATATTATCAACTGTTGTGGAGTGTTCAAACCATGAAAGGCATTGTTAAAATGACCACAAGCGAGGTGTTTGACCATAGAAAACTTGGTCATCCATGGAGCTAAGTTATTGATAAAATCAGGGTTACATTATCACCATGTCGTGTCTTCGACTGTAATTACCATTATATGATTGTTATAATAATTATATATGTTTAGCAGCACATCTTTAGCTTAACAATTCGTCTGTTTATTCCGCTATTGTGTGCAAGATAGGCATAGAATTGCGCAAATGCCATATTGATATTTAGGTGGATGCTTTGCGTTCAGTTTAGTAAAAACTGCGGACGGCAGTGTAGGATTAATCTGTCGATTTTGGATCTTACCACGCATTAAGGACTTGGATCTTACCACGCCTTTACAGCAATAAGGACGTATTCAATGAACAATCAATGGTTGACTTTAACTGGAAAGAAGACATGACTATTAGGTACAAAGGACTTAATCGATTATCCCTTTATTATCTTCATATCGCTGGAAACAGATTGTGGAAGCCATAGCTGGTCCCGCCTATATCTATTCACGTTGTACTGTATCGACTGTCACTGGCTCCGCGAATTCCTCTCTTTCAACCATTTACTTCGAAGGCATGAAGAGCTATTGGCATTCAATAGAGCCTGTGAGTTATCCATTTACGTGTTTAAGTATATCATATCGTCTATTTTAACCTAAGTTGAAAGAAAACCTCAGTGATTTTAATTTGATATAGTATCTACACATGGCCCGACGTTACAGAAAAGAATGTCCGATAGCACAAAATGTCCCGTTCCTATCTAATAACCTAGATAGGACATTTTTTCCTGAATTGCTTCTCAGGTGAGACAATATTTTCAAGAGAGGAACATATGAAAAGGACTATTGTTTTGGGGATTTTCTTTCTTTTTACACAGACCATCCCACTGATCATTAGTAAATATTCACCGCAAAAGCGAAAGCTGACTACTTGCATTTCAAAGATTGTGCGAATTCTTTTCGAACTTATTTGCCTGGTTCCCATTTCACAGTATAATGAATATACTTAAATGACTATCAGAGTGATTTGTAATACTAGCTTCGTATAGGGCAGGCACAATACAGTGTAGCCTAATAACGAGCATGGTCGTTACTTGGAGTATTCTCACTTAACACTTTTTTGGCCCAGCTACATGTAAACAACCCATATACAGAACTGATACTTCCAGTTTATCTAGTGCTTCTATTGTGCAAATCTCCCATTTTGATAAAACAGTTAACTAGGTCCCAGAGGCCATGTATTTGCTTGTTAAGATGGTTGATAATACCAGTTGTGACTACGGACATCTCCTGGAGAATGCCAAACCTCGTCTCTGGTACCAAGACATCAGAGAAGAAATGATATAAGAGTAGCCAATGTTTCATTCCCTCAGGGAATGTCGCAATTGGAAATTTAAATTTGGTATGTTTTCTGTCAGAAATTAATGACATATAAATATGTAATCTGGCATACCGGAGCGCTTCGGGCGTGAACAGTATCACATCAGTATATCTTAAAGCCCCATTCCATGTTTCAGCTTTCCCTCTGTGTACGCTCGCAATAATGTAATATGGGGAAGGAGGTATACAGGTTGGCATACCTTTGTCTCCAATCTCATTGCATATGAATGCCATTAAAATAATCTTAGAAGACGTTGCTAAGATATACAAAATCCCCTCCCCCACGAACACATACACTTAAACCATGAAACAGGAATATTTACAATATATATCGCGTTACGATGCGGATAAAATCTCGTTAAAAGAATAGAAAATTCTTGACAAAAGTATGTTTTAAATGAAAGAAAAGGTCCAAAAGTATTTTTTATTTATTTTTCCGATTTTTTTTAACCGAATAAAACGCATTTGATATATGTGTTTGTATAGTGGTCTGTTACGACCATCCATTTTCCTGTCCTCTAAATTATTATTCTGGTTCAACAGGGAAGTAGACATCGAAAGGGAAGTATTTTGAAGGTTGAACGTCGAATATTATTGCGTATTTAATGGTTAAACAACCATGTACGTAGATTACATAATGGGGCCTAGATTATGCAACTGGGCCCAAAATATTTATTTGCCATTTCATCAACATTTGTCTGTACGCAACTTCTTAGGAAGCCCATGGTGTGCAAGAAGGTCTGCAGCTACAACCTGCCCTCAGGTACATATCGAAAAATGTCGAATATATACTTGAGAGCTCCCCGTTACGTTAGCAGCAAATGAGCAAAGATGGTTCCTCCCAGACATTCAGATTTGTTATTATGTCGATGTCTAGTCCATATTACATTGTGTATAGCAGTACATTTGATTAAAGAAAAATTATAAAATCGAGAAATATCCAAAAATAATAATGAGGAATGAAACTCACAGGCCACCATCCAAAGTTTATCGGCTTTTTGTTCAGTTGAAAAAAATCGGAAAAATAAATAAAAAATAATTTTGGACCTTGATGGAACTATTCATTCATTTACAACATACCCTTTTCAAGGGTTTTCTATTCCTTCAATGGAAAGCGTGGAAAAAACAAGATCTGAAACAGCTCCGAATAATTGTTACCTTAGACGCCCTTATATGATCTATTATGATAAAAGAATAGACGAATAACCTAACTGAAATCTTTAAAACCATTTTGATAGAAACTGCAATTGTTAATGTCCGTAGTCACGGTGATAGAAACCAGAGTAGATAGAATATCCCCAGGCTTAGGAAAACATCTCCGCATGAAATACACTATTTCATTAGCAGAGAGGTTACAAAATCATGCGATATTTACAGAAGAGCGGAGAAACAATGTGTCAATGTGGTTATACAGGACCACAAACCACTAGAACACAGCCTTACTTAATATGTAGTAAATCGGCTGCGCAAAACTATATTCCCTGATAATCGCCGTCACAAATAGCTCACCACGTCAGGTAATTTGACTTTTTCGCTCAAACATAAAAAAAAATCGGCATGCATTCGCCGCCATATTTTCGAGCTACGGCTGCCAGAAATTAGATCATTCCGCCGACACAATCACAGCGAATATGGATGGTGGGCAATCAAACTGGCCTCGAGTTTTCCCTATTAAAATTTTAAAATGTTGTTTGAATATTTCTAGTGTTGAATATTAAAGAAACATTTAAAAATATATCACAAACCATTTCTTGCCCAGTCAGGTATAATGACCAATCAAATTTCACCGGAAATCAAGTTCTGATTATAGACTTGGACCCTCATAAAATCAGTTGTGGTATGTGACCTGTAAATATAGGCTGCGGCCCTGTCACTTCGGCTTCGCGGCTTTGATTTGATTTGATTTGAAATTTTATTCACCACATATAAATAGATAAATAAGTGAACATAGATATTTAACATAATTATATCGCGGCAGGAGCAAAACCCAGAAGGGCTTGTTTTATCCCATAATAATAATAATGTTAAGTAGAACAGAGTAGAATACGATGGGGACAGTCTTACGGCCTCGCTAGGGTCTCGCACCTTCGGCGTCTTCGCGGTCATAGGTCTCATTCATTTAATTTATTCACCAAGATAAATTAATTGTACAATTTATAGTTGTAAAAGACAGTTGGCGGGAATAAAACCCCATAGGGCTTGTTCTATCCCTGTAGTAAACAATTCAATTATACATACGAATATAAGTTAAAGAAGCTGGTGAATGTTGATATGAATGTAGACGGTGAGAACATTATGTAAATAAAAACAAACACGTATCCTCGGACAATCAGCAAACTATGTTTAGTTAATGTATTAATTGATACTGATCTATATGGATAATACTAGAACAGCATACTGGGGGAACTAATATTGTTGATGTGGTGCGATTTTGATGATGATTGGATAAAAATGTTTTTAAACCAGGGGGTAACTTGTTCCATATACGAGGTCCTTTGGCCCTCATTGAATGAAATGATAGGTCAGAGGAAAGTAGTAGGTTAAGGACGGCAGAACGCGCATTTTCCAGGGAGGTAACTCTCGGTTCCCTGTTTTTCCAGGTTAAAGTATAGGAAGCGCCCATGCACGCCTTTGACCTCTGTGGCGCCTGTGGCGCCAGGTGGCGCCAGGTGGCGTTACGTGGCGGTCACGTGGAGGTCAAAAGTAGTTCCGGCAACCTTTAACCTTTGTATTCCTCCGCGGTCTGGCGGTGATGCCGTCAATTCCGCGGACAGAACGTGGTCCCATGTCAACCAAGTGACTTCCAATGTTAATGTATACGGGGAATGCCTAAAAAGAGTATGGGAATAGAAGTTTTGTGACCGGGGTGGGTCCCTAGTGGACCGATTGGGTCGAGCGAGGTGTCAAAGTGAAGCGCTCCTCGAGGGTCATTCAGTCATGGGTGGGTGCATGTAAAATTAGGATTTTTTCCCGAAAATATAAAAAGCGAAACACGGACTTTACTCCTAAAATAGGGGAAAACCCCTATCAACTCTAGCCAAAAGGGCTAATATCGGTCCCCGGGCTTATCGGGGCCTGCCTATCAAGTCAATGGGGTGGGTGCATGTAAAATTAGGATTTTTTCCCGAAAATATAAAAAGCGGAGCACGGACTTTACCCTTACAATATGAGTCTGTATTATACAATATAAGGGAAAATGCCTGTATGTGGTATGGGGATGGTCAATTTTTTCGTGGGCTTTACTATGGGTTGTGGGGTCTCGTTTTTCTCGTCTCGCCAAGAAAAACACAATGGGAGGGGCCCCAGAGCGAATCGGTGAAATTTTGGGGAAAAGTCACCGAGGTCTGTATATAGGCTCATACTGACTATATGGGGGAGGGGAGGGGTGGTCAAATTTTTTGTGGGTGTTACTATGGGTTGTGGGGTCTCGTTTTTCTCGTCTCGCCGAGAAAAACACAATCGGAGGGATCCCGGAGCGAATCGGTGAAATTTTTGGGAAAAATCACCGAGGTCTGTATATAGGCTCATACTGGCTATATGGGGCGAGAGGTGGTCAAATTTTTTTTGTGGGTGTTACTATGGGTTGTGGGGTCTCGTTTTTCTCGTCTCGCCGAGAAAACACAATGGGAGGGATCCCGGAGCGAATCGGTGAAATGTTTGGGAAAAATCACCGTGGTCTGCATATAGCCCCATGTAGTCCTATACTGGCTATATGGGGGTATAGGTTCAACCTGGGAAATTCACACACGTTCATTGTGATATGGGTTGTTTGGATTTGTTTTTCTCGTCTCATCATTTAGAACACGATGGGAAGGGTCCCCGAGCGAAACGATGAAATTTTTGGAAAAGTACCATAAAGCCCCATATAAGCTCCATACTGGATATATGGGGGTATAGGTTCAACCTGGGAAATTCACACACGTTCATTGTGATATGGGTTGTTTGGATTTGTTTTCCACGTCTCGTCATTTATAACACGATGGGAAGAGTTTCGAAGCGAAACGGTGAGATTTTTGGAAAAAGTTCACTGAGGCCTGGGTAGGCCCATAGGCCTATACTGCATGGCTAGGGGGGATATGTCCATACGGGGTGGACGTTTTGGGGTCTAGATGAGCCCCTAATGATCCTATGGTGTCGTATGAGGTCTTATTTTGAAGCTCTCGTGGAGGAGCATCCGACTGGACTAATGGTTCGTCCGTTTTCAATATTCTGCGCATGCGCAGTCTGGCCGTAGCATAGAAATCAGGCATTTTGGGAGGTATGTGAGTGTGTGTTTGGTGTAGAGATGGACCGCTATGGATCCGAATGGGTCGTGGAAGGTGTCAAAGTGAAGCTTGTGTGAGGTAGAGTCAGAATGGCGTATTTTTAAATGCAAATCGCGTCAATCTGCGCATGCGCAGTTGGTTGTAGTAAGTAAGGTGGTCATTTTCGGACAGTGCAGGAAGGTTTTTGGTGTCGAGATGGACCATCCTTGGTCCGAATGCGTCGTGCGAGGTATCATTTTGTAGCTCTCAGGGTGTAGACCCCGATTTGAGGGCTGCCCACGTCATCTGTGACGTCATCAGTACGAGTAGTAGCGAAAGTGGACATTTTGGGGCAGTGAAGGAAGGTATTTGGGGTAGAGATGGACCATCCTTGGTCCGAATGCGTCGTGCGGGGTGTCATTTTGTAGCTCTCGGGGTGTAGATCCCGATTTGAGGGCTGTCCACGTCATCTGTGACGTCATCGGTGACGTCATCAGTACGAGTAGTAGCGAAAGTGGGCAGTTTGGGGCAGTGAAGGAAGGTATTTGGGGTAGAGAGGGACCATCCTTGGTCCGATTGTGTCGTGGGAGGTGTCATGTTGTAGCTCTTGGGGTGGACATCCCCATTTGAGGGATGTTCGCGTCATCTGTGAAGTCATTGGTGACGTCATCAGCACGAGTAGTAGCGAAAGTGGGCATTTTGGGGCAGTGAAGGAAGGTACTTGGGGTAGAGAGAGACCATCCTTGGTCCGATTGTGTCGTGGGAGGTGTCATGTTGTAGCCTTCGGGGTGCAGACCCCGATTTGAGGGATGTCCACAGCATCTGTGACGTCATTGATGACGTCATCAGTACGAGTAGTAGCGAAAGTGGGCATTTTGGGGCAGTGAAGGAAGGTATTTGGGGTAGAGATGGACCATCCTTGGTCCGAATGCGTCGTCGGAGGTGTCCTTTTGTAGCCTTCGGGGTGCAGATCCCGATTTGAGGGATGTCCACAGCATCTGTGACGTCATTGATGACGTCATCAGTACGAGTAGTAGCGAAAGCGGGCATTTTGGGGCAGTGAAGAAAGGGATTTGAGGTAGGGATGGACCAGCCTTGGTCCGAATGCGTCGTGAGGGGGTGTCATCTTGTAGCTCTCGGGGTGTAGACTACGATTTGAGAGATGTTCACAGCATCTGTGACGTCATCGGTGACGTCATCAGTACGAGTGGTAGCGAAAGTGGGCATTTTGTGGCAGTGAAAGATGGATAAGTAGTATAAACGCGCATTTCGTGCCCTATTGACCTTGCGGCGCTATGCGCAATGAGTGTATGTGCATGTGCGTGTGTGTATGTATGTGTGCGTCTGTATGTGTGTGTGTGTGTGTGTGTGTGTGTGTGTGTATGCGTGCGTGTGTGTGTGTGTGCGTGTGCGTGCATGTACGTGCATGTGTATGCCTGTATGTGTGTGTATGCGTCTGTGTGTATCCGTATGTGTGTTTGCAACCACCACCACCACCACCACCACCGGGTGTTGACGCCCGTCACCACCACCACCACCATCACCATCACCACTACCACCACCACACACCACCACACACCACACACCACCACTACCACCCCCACCACCACCACCGGGCGTTGACGCCCGTCAACGCCACCACCACCACCACCACACATCACCACACCACCACCACCACCACCACTGGGCACACACGCCCTGGTGTACCCTATGCCCGGTTTATTCTTATATGTACAGACACCACTACCAACACCACCACAACACACTACCACCGCACACACACACCACCACCACATTCCACCACCACCACACACTACCACCACACACACACACCACCACCACCACCACCGGGCGTTGACGGGCGTCAACGCCCGGTGGTGGTGGGATCTCCCGTGTGGCAGAGCTCTTGGATCGGAGCTCTTGGAGCTCAAGGCGTGTGGAGCTCAGAGCTCGGAAGTGACATTTGCATATGACCTCTGTGAGGTCATTTCCGCTTCCGTTCACGTGCCGGAACTGACCTTTGACCCCTGCGCAGTTTTTAACCGGTTTGTTGCGGCGCGCGCAGGGGTGGGCAGTTCAACTCCGCTGAACAGGAAGCGGGGTGACCTCACGGAAGGTCATGTGCAAATGGCCCTCGAGCTCTGGCTCCCACGCTTTGGTCCAAGAGCGCTCCGATCAAGAGCTCTGCCCTTTGGGGCTGTGGAACTGGGTGGTGGAGTGTGGTGGTGGTGTGTGTGTGTGTGTGTGTGGTGGTAGTGTGTGGTGGTGGTGTTAGTGAGGGTGCAGTGTCTGTACAAGAATGAACCGGGCATAGGGTACACCAGGGCGTGTGTGCCCAGTTGTCGTGGTGGTGGTGGTGGCGGTGTGGTGGTGTGTGGTGGTGGTGGTGGTGGCGTTGACGGGCGTCAACGCCCGGTGGTTGTGGTGGTGGTGGTGGTGGTGGTGTGTGTGTGGTGGTGGTGTGTGGTGGTGGTAGTGGTGATGGTGGTGATGGTGGTGATGGTGGTGGTGGTGACGGGCGTCAACACCCGGTGGTGGTGGTGGTGGTTGCATACACACACACGCATACACACAGACGCATACACACACATACAGGCATACACATGCACGTATATGCACGCACACGCACACACATACACACAGACGCATAAAAACACACGCGTCCACACTCAAGTACCCATATACATACACACAAACACGCATACACACACGCATACACACAATCGCAAGCACACACAGGCGCATACACATACACATGCATACACACATGCATACACACATACGCATACACACACACACACACGCACACCCTTACACACACACACACACACACACACACACACACACACACAGATGCATACACACAGACGCATACATGCATACACACACACAATATGACTGACTATTCACATGCAGGACATGAGCGTTTCTGGACCTGGGCCTGATAGAAATCCGGCATGGTGGAACATTCGTGAACATCCGGGCACTTTTACATCCGGGATTTTTACATCCGGGTACATCCGGGTTCTTGTACATCCGGGGATTGTCACTGATGTCCGCGTCTACATCCGGGTACTCCTATGTTGGCCTATAAGAGCCAGAATTTTTACGGCATTCATGATTTCCAGATCCACAGCCGATATGTCCTCTTGCACAACTTGCTCGAAGCGCTTTCATCGACTGGACAGTTTGCGTTGTCACACACGTGCACGCCACGAAGTACCCATGCATACATGTGCGGATTGTGATATAGTCTTTAAGCATCCCAGTCAATTGAGACGTCACCGAAATGTCATACACGGATCACGCTCACCACTCTTGAGACCGGATATTTCCGTTTCTATGGGAATGCATCTGAGAATAGAAGAACCCATGGAGGTCGATTCGCCGCCGCGTATTGAAGAGTCGATGGAGATTGATCCCAGTGTTGAATGAGAGAAGTAAGAGCTTCGAGCTTCAGTATCATGGATTGCCCGAAGACGTTTAGGTTACACTGAACGAAGATTGAACTTTCTGAAATGATGGCTTCTGATTGGTCGATAGGACGGTCACCTCCCCTCTAACTATAAATACGGAAACACGCATGTTAGATGTACATTTCTCACAACCTGGACCAGACCCAATCAAATGGAAAAGTCAGCCAATTCCAAGGCAGACGAGCAATCGTTGAAGATTGAAGAAAAGGTGCCGGTTCCCGCTCGACTCCCCAAACGAGTTACCAAAAGATACCCGCCCATAACTATGGAAATGATAGATGATTTTTTCAGTGTGATTATAGCTCAACCAGGGGAGAGCCCGGAGATCTCCGCTACCATCGCCAGCGATGCCTGACCTGCCTTGAAGGTGTATTCTCGGCCGGATGTGATCTTTGCACGAGGAGAGAGGAAGTTTTCCAGTGGGCGAAGTGAATTGAACATCCGGGCACTTTTACATCCGGAGATTTTACATCCGGGTACATCCTGGTTCTTGTACATCCGGGATCTTGTCGCTGACGTCCGCGCCTACATCCGGGTACTTCTATGTTGGCCTATAAGAGCCAGAATTTTACGGCATTCATCATTTCCAGATCCACAGCCGATATGTTATCTTGCACAACTTGCCAGAAGCCATTTACTCGCCCACAAGATTTGCGACGACACGAGTCCTCCATCCACAACGGTGCACCATATACTTGTATAACCTGCGCACGGTCATTTAATCGGGAAGATGCTTTACTGCGCCATGAACGCTCACTCCACGAGGGCGCGACCGAACAATGTAATGAATGTGGTCAACTCTTCAAACGACCCAGTCAGTTAAGACAGCACCAACGTTTGATTCATGGTCCGTCACCACGGTATGAGCGACAAATTCCCACTAAAGAGGCATCCATGAGGGTCGGACCTAGTGAAGATGAGCCCGGAGAGACGAATGCCACTGGTGATGCGATCACGGAGAGCCCGCCTATACCCACAGTTCAGAAGAGCCTAGATATCCAGCCGGTCCCTAGCATCACTGTTCCCAGTCATACGCCTGACAACAACGAACATTTTCTGGAAGATGCGGTGGATGTTCCCAGCGATCTCTCACAGGACGCCCATCCAATGAGTGACATCTATTGGCGCCATCGGCCCACGATACGGCACTGTTTCCACCGTCATCGCCCTATTCAAGATATCTACAATTTCCGACTGACCAACCTCGCCCGTCTATGCAGCTACGTGGAAGCCATCTTCAATGACCAAGCTACATCCTTCAAATTAAATCTGGCGTTTGGTTATGTACTGCAACATAAGGAGACAGGCCAAGTCCGATACTTTCACCCGAGCAGTAACATCCGGGTATTTGACCAACCGTTTACCATCATTAACCGGGCGTCGCTACAGCCCGTGCTGGACCAAGTGGACCAATTGGATATCTTGGGATGGGCCTATGAACAGCGTCCCAACTTCCAATGGGTCGTAGAGATGGTGACCAATGTTACGTTCTTCGTGACCAAATTACGGAATCTTCCCATCGGGTGAATGTATTCATCCATGCACTGATAAATACTCAGAATGCACAAACAACTATCTGAGGATATGTTGCCTCAACGGTATCCTGGCCTGTCCGACGATGATTAGAATAAACGGTTCAGAGCGAACATGGTCGAAGATGGAACTTTCTGAAATGGAGACTTCTGATTGGACAAGAATACATCTAACGGACAGGAACGAATATGACAGATGCAAATGGTGGCCTCTGATTGGACAAGAGTCTTCTCGAATTGTAAATATACCCAACGCGGCTCCCCCAGCGTGGGTATGATGTAACATTGGGGAGAATAAACTATATGACAAAACTTCTTGTTGTTGTTGTTCTCTCATGTCTCATCCTTGTTTTGTTGTTGTACTCTCTCCGGTCTGTTAAGGCGTAACGACGGACGTCACTGCATTTCGAAGAATTAGTGACAATTCCATGGAATATCTAGAAAATCAGAGCTTCTGAGCTATTTCACCAGGGCGTTGAAACATTGAGCTTGGTGTTGGCGGGCGTTGCTACAAGATGACACCTCACACGACGCATTCGGACCAAGGATGGTCCATCTCTACACCAAATACCTTCCTTCACTGCCCCAAAATACCCGCTTTCGCTACTACTCGTACTGATGACGTCACCAATGACATCACAGATGCTGCGGACATGCCTCAAATCGGGGTGTACACCCCGAGAGATACAACATGACACCTCCCACGACGCATTCGGACCAAGGATGGTCCATCTCTACACCAAATACCATCCTTCACTGCCCCAAAATGCCCACTTTCGCTACTGCTCGTACTGATGACTTCACCAATGACGTCACAGATGACGTGAACATCCCTCAAATCGGGATGTGCCCCCGAGAGCTACAAGATGACACCTCCCACGACGCATTCGGACCAAGGATGGTCCCTCTCTACTCCACATATCATCCTTCAGTGTCCCAAAATGCCCACTTTCGCTACTACTCGTACTGATGACGTCCCCGATGACGTCGCAGATGACGCGAACAGCCCCCAAATCGAGGTCTACACCCCGAGAGCTACAAAATGACACCTCCCAGGACGCATTCGGACCAAGGATGGTCCATTTCTACCCCAAATACCTTCTTGTACTGCCCCAAAATGGCAACTTTACTTACTACAACCAACTGCGCTATACTACGCCAGACTGCGCATGGGCAAAATATTGAAAACGGACGAACCATTAGTCCAGTCGGATGCTCCTCCGCGAGAGCTTCAAAACAAGACCTCATACGACACCATAGGATCATTAGGGGCTCACTTAGACCCCAAAACGTCAACCCAGT
>JAVTVY010004265.1:0-37218 GCA_036873755.1 Hanleya hanleyi | reverse complement strand
CTTGTCCAATCAGAAGCCATCGTTTGAGAAAGTTCCATCTTTGTTCCATATGACCTAAGCCTCGTTGAGCAGTAAAGGATATTGTTCAGGCAGCATGTCCTGAAACAGTCGCGCATTCTGATCGCATTTTCCAGGGCCTCGGTGGGTAGTAGTCCCATATCCTCTTCCAAGTGACGCTTGGTCTTCATGATGGACCTGTGCCTCGGGTCGCCTTTCATTTCAAGCGGCAGCAGGCTATACCGTTGGCTGCCATGGCTGTTTTCCTGATGCAGGGGCGCAGTTGGATGTACGCCTGTTGTAAGTTATCCTGTCCGGCGTCTTCGAATAGCTTCATGCGCAATACGATCCCGAAAGGTAGGTTCTTCCTCACTTCCTTGGGGTGTAGGCTGACTATCCTACAGTCAGTCTTTGTTTAAGGGTTCACAACCGACATAGAGGTATTTGTTGTGTAATAATTTACCGCTGGGACGTCTTTCATCCCGAGTCAATTGCGCAGCAATCGAGGGGTTTTGACGAGGGATGAAAGACGTCCCAGCGGTAAATTATTACACAGCAAATGCCGATACGGAGGTTTTGAATCCAATTCTAACCAGGAGATATATTTGAATGTAGAAATAATCAACAAATGCGCAAAACTGATTCTCTCTGAGCGCGGCTGGTACATTTTACCCCCGCCGCAAATACAAGCAGTGTTGCCTGGCTTGCCATAAAAATATATCGTGCAAAACAACTCAGGGATTCTTTCAGTGCAGAGAAATAAAATATTTTATTGATTTTTTATTGATTGTTTATACATATTTCTTGCCCAAGATTAACCACAGAAATATGAGAACTGATGAGCTGGAGGTGGTATTCCCTAGCGTGTATAAAAATTGACCTACATGTCACGTGCTTGCCATGGATACAGTACCGAGACAGTGACATTTCCAACACGAGCAGGCTCGCGTTTGTCTGTATTTGTGGACGAAGGGCTAAGAAGAACGAAGTTATATCATATATTTTTTCTCATACAGACAAGCGGACAGTTTAGGGCTGGAAAATGGTTCAGATATCGAGTGCCTTTGCGCTCATTCAGTGTATCACGGAAAGAATGTTACTGTGTTATTGCGGTGGGAGGTAAACGCACTCTCCCTCAGCCGTGACGAGCTGTTTCACGAGGCAGTATTTTGTATTCTTGCAAAACCTGTTGCTATGTGAAAGTTTACGCTATTTACAACATGTATTTGCACACGACACGCACAACACAGAAGGTTAGAATTCGGTATCAATCTCTGTATCCGCATTCGCCTCAGTAGACTCCTTGGAGTCTTCAACCCCATGTATATTCGTCTGGTGTCGCATCATATCGTAATGTTTGGTGAACGTGCGTTCGCACTCAGAGCATGTATAACCCATGCTGACGGTTGAACGTCAAGTGTGTGCGTTTTTGGAATACACTTGATTTTATAGACAGTAACGCCCGCCAACGCCTTATCGCCCGTCTGAACGCCTTAACACCCTTTCTCAACGCCTTAACGCCTTTTAGTGATGCGTTCAAACAAATGCTTTTTAGCTATTTCTCTGACATACGCCGCTTTCCAGTTCATGCCCGAGGTTTTCAACTTCGACGCTGTTCTTTGGATTTCCATATGAAGCCTGTCATTGTCCAACAATTTCATACGAATCACGAGGTCGGCATACTGCTGACGTAAAGCCCGTCCTAGTCTGGGCGCCAATATGTTATGGGCTAAAATTGCGACTTCCTCTATCGAATACTCTTTGTGGTGAAACTTGTTTTCTGTGGCCCCCAACGTCTCGCCCATCTCGGCGTTCATACTTTCTTTGAACACATCCTTTCATAACCTCGAGTTCACGTGTTCATTCCCTTGTACGGGTTTGGCTTGGTTCTTCACGGTTGGGGGATATTCCGAGACTGATGGTATGAAGGGGACCCGCTGTATGGGGGCGGGTTGCTGCTGCTGGACGGGTGCTGCCAGGTGTGGACTCGGTGGATGGTGTAGGGGTATATGACGTTGTGGTGACCCCTCGCCGGGTAACAGTTGGGTCGTCAACCGTCGATCTTCGAGGGTATGAGCTCTTAGGTCTACACACAGGTAGACGTACGGACGACTTGTCGCCCCTTGAAACGCCTGCATGAAATGGTCGATGTTCTTAGGATAAATTCGACTACCAAACACACGAATTTGTGCTCTGTCGATGGGATTGGAGAAGAACACAAAGTATTGGCAGTTCAAGGCAATATCTCTGGACGCCTTCCCTTGAGGAAAGAGATTATGGGTTAAATTGACGACGGACAGATTGCGATGATGAGACCCTTTGGTAAACAAGTCGGCAACGTGTGAATTGTCCTTGCCGCACTCATCATGTCATCTAGCACTACCACGTTGGCCTGCTCGGGGTCGAAGAAATAAGCTTGATCGATATCGTGAAGAATCCCTGGGACGAATCTCACATTCTGTAAGCTTGTAATTTCGTAGGCGGGCTGCCACTGTCTGTAGCACCAAACAACGCGTGTCGGAGCTGGGGTTGCAACACCTTCTTCTAAGAACTCCATCACCCAGGACGTCTTTCCATATCCCGTAGGGTCGCTCACCGTCATCGTAAAGGGATGCTCTAATACTCTCGTGTGTGACGTCGATGTTGATCGTTCTTCGCGCGTACGTTGAATTTGTCCGTTATCTGGACTCCGTTCCGTGAGATGGTTTCGCTCTATACGATTATTATGTTTGGAAAGCAAATGTCTACATAGATTAAATGGCGTGGAAACTGACTTCAAACACACGTGACATGCGTAAACCATGGCTCTCGTCACCATGGACACCCGCCGTATAATGAAGCTTTCACAGATGTATGTTGTGTTTATATGCAAGAGCTCGGAGAACGGGGATGGGGCAGTTGAGGGTTTGGAGCTCGAAGCTCGGGAATGGGGCAGTCGGGAGCTCGGATCTCGCGCAATCAGATGGGCCAGAGGTTGAGGGCCACAGAAAACAAGTTTCATCACAAACGGTTTTCGAAAGCGGAAGCCGCAAGTTTAGCCCATAACACATTGGCATCCAGACTACGACGGGCTTTACGTCAGCAGTATGCCGACCACGTGGTCCATATGAAATGGACAAGGACCTAGCCCATATGGGAATCAAAATAACAGCGTTGATGTTGAAAACCACGGGCATGAACTGGAAAGCGGCGTATGTCAGAGCAATAGTTCAAAAGAAGCATTTGTTTGAACGCATCATTAAAAGGCGCTAAGGCATTGAGAAAGGGTGTTAAGGCGTTGAGACGGGCGTTGATGCATTGGCGGGCGTTACAGTCTATAAAAGCAAGTGTATTCCCAAAACGCGCACGGTCGACGTTCAACCGTCAACATGGGTGCACGTTCATCAGACATTACGATATCATGAGACACCAGAAGAATATACATGGGATTGAAGACTCCGAGGAGTCCACTGAGGCCAATGCTGATACAGGGACTCAGGGGCTATTGAGAGTCCAACGACGGATACCGAAACAGAGACTGCTGAGAGTCTATTTACTGATACGGAGAGCTTGACCTCAGATAGTCCGCCTACATCCCAAGGAAGTGAGGAGAACCTACCTTTTTGGGATCGTATTGTGCATGAAGCTATTAATAACTATGCTGCGATAATCGAAGACGCCGGGCAGGATAACTTACAACAGGCGTACATCCAATTGCGCCCCTGTATCAGGAAAACAGCCATGGCGATCTATGAACGGTATAGCCTGCTGCCGTTTGAAATGAAAGGCGGCACGAGGCACAGGTCCATCATAAAGACCAAGCGTCTTTGGAAGAGGATACGGGGCTACCACCCATCGAGGCCCTGGAAACTGCGATCAGAATGCGCAAACAACTGTTTCAGCACATGCTGCCTAAACAATATCCTGGACTGCCCAACGAGGCTTAGGTCACACCGAACGAAGATGGAACTTTCTCAAACGACGATTTCTGATTTTACAAGAGCCTACGAGAATTTTAAACATACCCAACGCGACTTCCCCAGCATGGGTATGATGTACTGGACGGGAGAATAAAATGATTGGATTGTCATCCTTGTTTTTGTTGTTGTTGTTGTTGTTGTTGTTCTCTCATCTGTCTACATCATGGCGTCAGATGAATTGGTGGCAATTCCATGGAATATCTAGAAAATCAGAGCTTCGGAGCTATTTCACCAGGGCGTTGAAGCGTTAAGCTTGGTTTTGGCGGGCGTTGCTACAAGATGACATCTCACACGATGCATTCGAATCAAGGATGGTTCACCTCTAACCCATAGACCGTCCTTCACACCCCCAAAATGCCCACTTTGGCTACTACTCCTACTGACGACCTCACCAATGACGTCACAGATGACATGGACATCCCTCTCGTGATCCCTCAGACCACGAGAGCTTGACTTTGACACCACACGACGCATTCGGACCACGGATGGTCCCTTAAACACATCCCACGCACACCCAAAATTGCCGCTTTCTATACTACGGCCAGACTGCGCATGGGCAGAGTAATGAAACCGGACTAGACCCCAGTCCAATCCGACGCTAAATATGACCTCATACGGTCCAATTGGACCACTGTGGGTCCATCTCGATCTCAAAACGTCCAAACCAATGCCCTTTTTCTATTGCGCATGCGCAGATACACGCTATTCCCACCCCACACCCATCCAGTTGGACGCTCCCCCACGAGGGCTTCACACTGATACCTCCCACGACGCATTCGGATCATTATGGGTTCACTTCGACCCCAAAATGTCTCAATGCCTTTTTCACACAATTCCCTGTCTGTGCACGCGCAGAATGTTGAAAACGGCCGACACACTAGGCCAGTTAGATGGTCCCCCACGAATGCTTCACGATGACACCTAATACGGACCAATCCGACCGACATGGGTCCACCTAGATCCCAAAACGTCCATTCCAATACACTTTTTCTACTGCGCATGCGCAGAATGACGTCAGTTGCACCCTACACCCATCCTGTTGGACGCTCCCCCACGAGTGCTTCACGACGACACATCACACGACCCAATCGGGAAAAATGTCCACCCCAGCGCTACTTGTCCAGTACGCATGCGTACAGTAACTTTTCAAAAAATTTCAACCGCTGGCCTTGAGATCCCTCTCGTCGCGTTCTACATCGCGAGCCAGAAAACAACAAGGGGCCACACCCTATACCGCAAATGTCCATGAGTGGGTTTCCCATGGAGTCTAACATTGTCCGTATAGATTAACATTGGAAGTCACTGGGGTCTTATATGTAGGTGGAGATAACTGGGCCGTCACGTGACAGGAAGTCACCGAAAGTGACCCGGATGTGACCTTTAACCCGGACTATAGAAAGACCATCTTTGGTCCCGATGATGACCGGAAAGAGCATCTGGGCCCACTTTCAGGGGCAGAAGTTAGGAAATGGAGTCAACAGAATTATCTGCCCCTAAATGCGAGCCCAGATGCTCTTTCTATAATGGTCTATACTACTCCTTTGCAAGTTGATAATCTGCAAAGGTCAAATTTCATTAATGGAGAACAAATGCAGGCTCGTTGCCCTCTGGACAGTTAATGATATGCAAAAATGAGAGGTCAATCGCATTCAAGTGACTGGGAAGCAAATGGAGGCTCATTAAAATCGGAGAAAATAATAATATGCAAAAATGAAAGGTCAATCGCATTAAAGTGACTGGGGAGTAATGGAGGCTTGTTGACATCTGGAAAGTTAATAATATGCAAAAATGAAAGGTCAACCGTAGTCAAGTGACTGGGGCGTAAATGAAGGCGCGTTCTCTCGAACCGGATATGCAGTGTTCAAAACACTTTGGTTCGAGGGTGCGCACCTCCATGTACGCTTTCTCAACTACTACGGGTTTGTCCTGTCCTATCTACTGACGTCGCTTTTCAAAATACGATAACGAATGTCGCGTTATAACTTTTAAAATCTCATAAAATTTCTCCTTTGAAATTTCACGTTTCAAAAGACGATGTCATCTTTCTCTCCTATTCATAGGGATACTGAGCACTCTTGACTGAAGAAAACGAAAAAAAAATCATTAGCCAAATTCAATAGTCAAGATAAGATCTTCCTTCTTTTGAAAAAAAAGTTTGAAATTCCAATTCGAAAATAGCGTAATTTAAGGTTTGAATCTATTTTCCTGAGTTCCCTGACTTGATTACTAAAAGAGGTGTGAAAATTAAACAGATTATTGCGCCCCCGCTGACATCCAGACAACCCGCTGAGCGGTGACCGTAAAGGTGTGAAACAAGCTCGTGGAACGAGTGTCAGTCATTTCTGTACGTTAAAGTCGGATTAAAAAACACTATTTTGAAACTATACCAAACTATAATTGTTGATATCATTATCTCTCAATACTTACGGAAGCGTATTAGTGCCAGTGTGATCTCCTAATTAGGAGATAATTATCTCCTAATTAGGACTTATTCCGAGATTTATCTCCTAATTAGGACATAATATCTCCTAATTAGGAGATAATTATCTCCTAATTAGGAGATATTATGTCCTAATTAGGAGATAAATCTCGGATTTTTTTTTCACACTGGCACTAATACGCTTCCGTAAATACTTGACTTTGATGTCCATTGGAAAAAAACTATATTTCAGTAAAAATTTGAGCGTCAATTGTAAAACACCTTTTCCCTTTGCGATCGATTTCTGCCATTTCCTTTTTCACCTAATTCACATGAACATGGTTTATTTCTCCAGAAGTATTTATCTTAGAGACCCGAAATTTGGTGTCATTATTTGATACACTATATATGTACTCCTTAACAGTGTCTCGGAATTTCGTCAATCATATTAGTTAGTTTTTAAATTTAACTTCAAAGTTTAACACTGGGAGTTGCTCGATTTTATGGAGAAATTTTTCATTAAAAGTCAATAGGATAAGAACTAGACCAAAACCTATAAAACTGAGGCACTAATTTCCTGTTGCAGTTGTCTTCTATCAGAAATGATTATGTGTTTTACGATAAGCGGAATACTTTATCCGAAATAGCTATTTTAAAAAGAAGGCTTATTTTACAAATAAATTTTGCTAAAATCCGAATATCTTCACAACGAATACGTTTACAGCAAAGGTATTTATATATACGGAATCTTTGAGAAATACTCTTTCAATGAATATATACATTATTATATCTATGATGCATATTTTTAGCTGTAGAAAGACAAATTCAAGGGGGTGTGTAAAATTGTATGCAAGAGGGCTCAGTATCCTACTGGTCGAAAGTTGACACAAAAAGAACAGCGTAGTGTTCTGTCATTTCTAAAAGCACCGAAAACCAAAACAAATTCTTACAAATCTTTAAACCTCGATGCAAACTCTCCGAGGTATATGTGACGAAGATGATTACAGCTCTCTGAGGTATATGTGACGAAGATGATTACAACTCTCCGAGGTATATGTGACGAAGATGATTACAACTCTCCGAGGTATATGTGACGAAGATGATTACAGCTCTCTGAGGTATATGTGACGAAGATGATTACAACTCTCTGAGGTATATGTGACGAAGATGATTACAACTCTCCGAGGTATATGTGACGAAGATGATTACAACTCTCTGAGGTATATGTGACGAAGATGATTACAACTCCCCGAGGTATATGTGACGAAGATGATTACAACTCTCCGAGGTGTATGTGACGAAGATGATTACAACTCCCCGAGGTATATGTGACGAGGATGATTACAATTCTCCGAGATATATGTGACGAAAATGATTACAAGTCTCCGAGGTATATGTGACGAAGATGATTACAACTCTCCAAGGTATATGTGACGAAAATGATTACAACTCTCCGATGTATATGTGACGAAGATGATTACAAGTCTCCGAGGTATATGTGACGAGGATGATTACAACTCTCCGAGGTATATGTGACGGATGATTACAACTCTCCCGAGGTATATGTGACGATTACAACTCTGATTACAATTCTCCGAAGATGATTACAACTCTCCGATATATGTGACGAAGATGATTACAAATGATGTGACGAAGATGATTACAACTCTCCGATGTATATGTGACGAAGATGATTACAACTCTCCAAGGTATATGTGACGAAAATGATTACAACTCTCCGAGATATATGTGACGAAAATGATTACAAGTCTCCGAGGTATATGTGACGAAGATGATTACAACTCTCCGATGTATATGTGACGAAGATGATTACAACTCTCTGATGTATATGTGACGAAGATGATTACAACTCTCCGAGGTATATGTGACGAAGATGATTACAACTCTCCGATGTACATGTGACGAAGATGATTACAACTCTCCGATGTATATGTGACGAAGATGATTACAAGTCTCCGAGGTATATGTGACGAAGATGATTACAGCTCTCCGAGGTATATGTGACAAAGATGATTACAGCTCTCCGAGGTATATGTGACGAAGATGATTACAGCTCTCCGAGGTATATGTGACGAAGATGATTACAACTCTTCGAGGTATATGTGACGAAGGTGATTACAACTCTCCGAGGTATATGTGACGAAGATGATTACAACTCTCCGAAGTATATGTGACGAAGATGATTACATTCGGCAAATAAGAATATATGAATGTTCCAATATTAAAAGTCAAATTCACATAACTGGAAAAAAATCTTACGTTATTTCATTCTTCAGCACGGCTGATCAGCTTTGATTACCAAACAAATTGCCTTGCTAAATCTGAAGTGAAAGAAACGCATTAAATGCGTGGGAAGGAATCTTTAAAGTGAACGTAAAGGCTGAGGCAACATGCACTCTGTGGGAAAGAACTACAATGAAAGTATCAAACAGCAGCAACAAATATTTTTGGGGATTTTTTTGCACCGAATAGGAACGAAATTATCTCTGTTGTTTTATTGTTCCCCGGCAGCAGCCATGTTGGCTATCTCACCTCAGAGCAGTGACGTCGTATCACCTTGGGAGCTCTCCACTTTGTGGAGTTAGAAAGCGCAGTAAGCATGTAAACATGTTATCGAAGACCCAGATTTCGACACTTCGTATAATATGCCTATCTCGCAGTGTCTCTGTCCCGCCAAACGGTAATAAAATTATTTTTACCTCACTTAAAAGTTTAGAACTTCCACACTCTGACGTTTCTGAATCGATGTTGTTGATCTCGATGTCTTTGATCCACGATGCGATAATTCTGTTGGGATTGCATCTTCTTTAAAGTTTAATTTCCTTCGCCTCCTGGCTCTCCTGCTGGGCGTCAACATCAGCCTTCCGTAGAGGTCAGGTTGGAAACATTCGGCTTTAAAATAGACCGAAAACAGCACAGATTTCTCGGTTGGAGTACAGTCTAGTCTGCCGATGTTGTGCAGCCACTGTTTGAGTCCCGGCTTCCCTAACGGGAATCTGCGTAATGATAACTTATCCGACTGTAGCGGTAGCAGAGGAGAACCCGAGACGGATGTATTTTGCTTGCCATCACTGCGCCCTGACAAGTTTCAGCTCGGTAAACACTTGCTGGAGACACGCAACACAGTCAAAACACGCTTGAAACAACCGAGCCCCCCACCTCCACCATTACAATTCGTGTTACAGTAAAGCCACAACAAAGTGATACTACGTCACAGGAAAATATCACGTGCTACAAGGAAGCGTTTTCATTGGCGCAAGTCTACTAAATAGACGAAGATGGCCGACTCCAGTCGATTGTTGCACCAGTCAATTATTCCGGTGTTTGGAATTATTTTTTCGGAAGAGAAAAAATCACAAAAAATATTTGTTGCTGCCAACTGATACTTTTAATATAGTTCTTCAACATCGCGTGTATGTTGTCACAGCCTTTACGTTCACTTTAAGTTACAACGCCATTATTCTTAATTTGAGTTCGTCTTTCCGCTTCTATGATCTTCGATCTATACTCAGTCCCAATTCCGTATTATAGAAAGAACTAATATTACAAGAGAGATAAAAGAATAATTTGTGATGGGCCCTCCATCACAATTAAACAGACCTCCGAGGTATATATAAGCCTATTTATAGCAGAGAAGTCGTGGCAGAGATGTCATACGATAGCTAGGCTGGCGATTTGCCAGTTAGTTTCGCTTGGAAATTCCATCGTTTATAATGTCTGCTTAATATCAGTCACATCTCATGTGTGCCATAGTTGGCGTTAATGAAAAAATTAACGTCATATACATTTTTGGGAAACTCCGATTATTGAGCAAATAATGGGTCATTTTGACAACACCATTCTCCAATATCAGAACTGCGTTCTCCAGTGAGGTACCGAATTGATGCGGTAGCTTTAGGGGGAAGTTTACTGTTCTAGAGTATAAGTTGAAGCATACAGGGAAGGTATTGTTGACTCTTGCACCGATGCATACGTTGATGACAGAGAAATGGATCATGTTAAGACTGAGTAACAGTTCCATCTTATATCGTACATAGCACTTTACGATGGCCTGACATTACGAAAAAACGTGTCCAGAAATCCGGGTAGAACAGAAATCGGGAGAAGGTTTGTTGTTGATATTTTCAACGACCAATGGACATTGGCAGTCAAAACGGCCGTCATTGTCAGATTCAAATCTTCAGAGCTGTTACTGGACCGGTCTTCCTGATGAATGTCCAGAGGCGAAAAGTATAATATATGGCACTGATATTGCTTAATCATATGCATATTTTATTACCAGGCAATCGCGACATATTTCATTGAAATAAATTAAGTTTCATCTATCCGGTTGTTCCTTAATGAGATTTCATGTCACTTAACATGTCCTAGCTTTCCACCTGGGAAGAAACCCGATATGAAGCTCGTCCTTGGTGCCAATAGGAGGGGCCTCAGTTAGCTGTTAATAGGTTTTCATGAGTTGCGCCGTATGGGCATATTTGAGGTCTTCTCTTTTCAAAGTGTCAGAGCGTTAAATTAAGTATTTTCAATGGAAAAAAATGATGATTTGACCATATTGTTACTATCTAAACTGGGAGAGGTTGGTAAAAATCAGTTAAATTATATTTATTTTCATTATTCATATGAAAAGGGACTGGAAAAATATACTGGTACGTCCCCCGGCATACATTTTCTGAAAATATATATCTATATATATATATTTATGCATACATATAACGATACGTTTTCAGTTATTGAAATATGTAGACTTGTTTGCCAACATCTAAGACACAGGGGAAGATATTACTATTTCAAATAGGGGAAAATTCAATTCTGTATGAATAAACTAGTTTTGTTATACTAAAAGTATATAATTCCTTGTTAAAGAAACGCATGTAATATTATATTCGACTGTGGAACATCTGTAGTTCACCAGACCAACACCAGCATATCTATCGCTCCGTAATTTATGGAGACGGCCAATTCCCAAGCTATCTTGATTCTATAAGGGACTTAATATGATACACAACTGGCCAATTATATTAAAGCAAGACCGTGAGCGTGAAGGTCCGTCCACAGCTATGCTTCCGTTCAGACGGACTTCATCAATTCACTGCATGATCAGATTGAAGCTTCGCGATCTGGCTCAGACGGGCCCCAGGCATCCTCCATAATGCAGATCTGTAAACTCCGTACCGGTACCAGCCGTACACACACATGTGGACAGAACAGCTAATACTCGAACCGTCCGTTGACATAACAGCCAATTAACGGACAGCATTCGAATGTGATACTTCGCCTTCGTATATTTTGAAGAAGTCCTAGATTGAGCGGAATGAAATGTGGAGCACAAAATTAATTCAAAACAAATACGACCATGTGTGAATTCAAAACAATAAGAGGTGTAGAAATATACAATACAATAATGTTGAGAAAGCCTATTAATAAAACGGCTGATTTCGGTACTGGGGGATTCGTCTTCCGTTATGGCTCGGCTTTGACGGGCGAACTATGACTGCCTAAGGGATGATGGGCCCCAGGAGGTGTATGTACTACTCTAATATGTGTTTGAGTCAAAATATTGTAAAAGAATTTCAAATATCCCCGTAAAGGCATAGAGGTGCATCCTATTATGCTGGCGCTGTAAAAAAAAAAAAAAAAAAAATGCGTACCGTACACACAGGTTTCCCCGGAGAGGCAATTTTTGTTTAACATGTTTCATAGCAATTACAATAAAAGCTCAATTAACACTGAACGTATTTTCCCGCTAGCACGAGCTTTGTAGTACGAGTTCAGATCGCAAAGATCAAAGAACAATGCTGTAACAAAATGAAAACAACAATAATTGTGCAAATTATAATGGCGTGAAAACTAATGATCGTATACAGCCTGAAGGTTATATCGTAACATTTCATCACTTGTCGTTTGTAACGCTATTGTCGCTAGCTTCTGCTAAAATTGATTTTCATATATGCAGGAACGAACCAATGTCAGTCTCATTCGTTTCTTATTGGTGATACTCGGTGGAATATGTCGCTCCATCATATTGCACGCATTCTCACTTTTTTCATATACGTGTATTACTCTAGGGATTTTACTTACATCACACTAAAATTCAGAGCTGTGGTTGGGATGGTATTTTACAATTCATGTACGCCATATCTGCTTGAAAGGACATGGCACGCTATTGCGGCCTTCTGGCCCCCTTTTCAACTTTTACCTGTTTTACCAGGCCGACCATTACAAATCACGTGACTTCAGTGAAATTGGGTGGACTGCCAAATATCTTACAAGCGCTGCCGCATGAGTAAGGTCACACTGTTTCACATTTATCTGGCGAGAAAAATTGAGACTTCATTAATCAAAAAAAAAGTTGATTCGTCGCTGGCAGATCGTTAGATGTTGATAGTATTAATATTTGCACCAGCTATGTATATATTATATCACGAAGTGTACCACGAATGTCAATGAAAACATAATATCATCCGACAATAATGCGACATCTTCGATCTTCCGCTTCCTACTTCTATACCAAATTGATTCCTCATCCTGTCCAGTAATGTCGAGATTTCACCAGCATCCATGTCTGAGAAATATCGACGCAGTGTCATTACATCCACCGATTCGCCCATCTTGTTTTCATTCAAGATGTTTGGAGCAACATCCACAGCGTCGGGAACCAACACAACACACCAAAACATCCAATCGAGCCGAGCCTGGTATCACCACAAATCTACCCCTTGGTATTGATTCAACAAATATTTTTTGTAAAGTTTGTTTTGGTTCTCGACTGGCTTCATATGTTTATAGAGAAAATAAGGTAGTTATTTTATCCCAAAACAGACGATTTTGCACGAATTCAACAAATAATTTTTTGTAAAGTTTATTTTGGTTCTCGACTGGCTTCATATGTTTATAGAGAAAATAAGGTAGTTATTTTACCCCAAAACAGACAATTTTGCACGAATACACTTCTTCAATGGGCTGTTATTCAAGAACGCCAAGACCTAGTGCCTGATAATTACTCTCCACATACGACAAGATAATATTCTTTAACGTGATCGTAAACCCTCAAGTAAAGTTTCCATCAAATAAAAGACCATTGCGAACAGTGTCGGAAAATATTTATTTTAATTTTTTACGATTTTATTACAGAGTAAACTGCAATTAAAACATGGTATTCTATGGTGGTCTCTTGCAATCATATTTAGGTCCAGTGACGTCACACTGCCTTAATACATATATTTCAAACTTTGTATGCACTTTCCAATGCTTGATTCAAGCTTAAGGTATGTAAACTTTGAGTTTCAACACAGACTCACAGTTCCAATGTGCATGTTCCAAAATGTGGGAAATTAAATGCAAGATTCAAATTGACTTGACACTTATGAGAGTAGTAACCTAACCGCATTTCGACGCGGATTCGCCTCACTGCGCATGCGCGAGAAAGTGGTGTGCGCAGAAATGAGGAGGTCATGAGGAGGTGTGCGCAGGAGTGTTCTGCGCAAGTGTATGACGTCACTTCTGGTCTGGATGAATCGGGCGTGACCTTGGGGGCATGGATTCCTCCGCGGTGATGCGGTCTAGCGGGGATGCGATCTGCCTACGCGGACCGAAAGTAGTCCCAAAACCGTGGGTTTTTGTGAGAATGTTCGGCAATCTGTAGGGACCGCTAATGGACCGATTGGGTCGAGTGAGGTATCAATGTAAAGCATACGAGAGGGAGTATCCAACGGGCTGGGTGTGACGTGGAACTGACGTCATTCTGTGCATACGCAGCAGAGAAAGGGTATAGAAATAGACGTTCTGGGGCCTAGGTGGGCCACTAATGGGCCGATGGAGGCGTATGAGGTATCAGTGTGAAGCATTCGTGAGGGAGCATCGTTCGTTGTTAACATTCTGCGCATGCGCAGACAGGGAATTGTGGGAAAAGGGTACGCAAATAGACGTGTTGGGGTTTAGGTGGGCCACTAGTGGGCCGATTGGATCGAGTGAGGAATCAATGTAAAGCATACGTGAGGGAGTATCCAACGGGCTGGGTGTGACGTGGAACTGACGTCATTCTGCGCATGTGCAGTAGAGAAAGTGTATGAAAATAGACGTTCTGGGGCCTAGGTTGGCGACTAATTAGCCGATGGAGTCGTATGAGGTATCAGTGTGAAGCATTCGTGAGGGAGCATCCACCTGGACTAGTGTGTCGTTCGTTGTCAACATTCTGCGCATGCGCAGACAGGGAATTGTGGGAAAAGGGTATGGAAATAGACGTTTTGGGGTCTAGGTGAGCCACTAATGGTCCGATGGAGTCGAGTGAGGTATCAATGTGAAGCATTCGTGAGGGAGCATCCGTCTGGACTAGTGTGTCTTTCGTGTTCGACGTTCTGCGCACGCGCAGACAGGGAATTGTGGGAAAAGCGTATGGAAATAGACGTGTTGGGGTCTAGGTGGGCCACTAGTGGGCCGATTGAATCGAGTGAGGTATCAATGTGAAGCCTATGTGAGGGGGCATCCACCTGGACTAGTGTGTCGTTCGTGTACAGCATTGTGCTGCGCAGGTCACGTGGTTTGGTGGGTGGTTTTCCGGTTTTCAGAATGACCTCCGAACACAGACGAGTTCTAATTTTTTCCTTATGGAATGCATGTACTAGAACATCCAGGACCTCTTCAACATCCGGGGCTTTTCAACATCCGGGATCTCTTCACCATCCGGGTTTTCCCCGGCCCGGCCCGGCCACAGCGCGAGCGGGTTTTCCGGCCGCACGCGCGCGCGCGGGTTAAAGGGAAGTTTCGGAAGTGTGCAAGGGCACTATATCACATCGGGGTATATATTTCATCCAAGTATAGCGGAAAGCGGTTGTCGTGAATAACAACAAGTTCAGCAATGTTTATACAGTTTATTATCCCCAATGTTACATCATACCCAGGCTGGGGGAGCCGCCCTGGGTATGTTTAGTATGTTCATAGCAAAACAAATTGAAATATCAAACACCATGTTTTATTATTTAACGCACCGTCACATTAGGTACAAGTGTTCACTGAGCTCAAGTAAACGATCGCTTTAGTGCAAGGGTGATGCATTCAGCCGATGGGGGTGGTCGGTCAGCATGGCAACATAGAACGTAGCATTGGTGACCCTCTCCACGACCCATTGTGTGTTGGGGCGTTGACGATGTGCCCATCTCAATGGATCCACGGTGTCCAGTTTCTCCAGCATCGTCTCTAGCGACGCCCGGTTAATGATGGTGAACGGCTGGTCAAACACATGGCTGTTATTACTGGCATAATAATACCGTAACTGGTCCGTCTCTTTGTGACGTAAGATGTACCCGAAAGCGACATTCAATTTGAAGACCGTAGCTTGGTCATTGAAGATGGCTTCCACGTAGCTGCGTAGACGGGTGAGGTCGGTCAGTGGGAAATTGTAGATATCTGGAATGGGGCGATCACGGTGGAAAACGTGCCGTATCATGGGCCATTGGCGCCGATAAATGTCACTCACTGGATGGGCGTCCTGTAACAGATCGCTAGGAACATCCACTGCATCTTCCAGAAAATGTTCGATGTCGTCAGGCGTATGACTGGCAACAGTAATGCTAGGGACTGGCTGGATATCTAGGCTCTTCTGACCTGTGGGTATAGTCGGGCTCTCTGTGATCGCATCACTAGTGGCATTCGTCTCTACGGGCTCATCTTCACTGGGTCTGACCCTCCTGGGTGCCTCTTTAGTGGAAAGTTGTCGCCCAAACCGTAGAGACGGGGTATGAATCAAACGCTGATGCCGTCTTAACTGACTGGGTCGTTTGTCGTCCCAATCGTTACGTTGTTCCGTCGTCCCCTCGTGGAATGAGCCTTCGTGGCGCAGTAAATTATCCTCCCGATTGAATGACCGTGCGCAGGTTATACAAGTATACCGTGCATCGTTGTGGGTGGAGGTCTCGTGGCGTGGTAAATTATCTAGACGAGTAAACTGCTTCTGGCAAGTTGTGTAAGTGAACATCAGGCTGGTGAGGTTGCACTGGTGAGGCTCAAGCAAGTAGCTCCTCTCGTCAGATAGGCTCAGGCTGGTCAGGTCAAGCAGGCCAATGAATGCAGCAATGCCCTAAAAATTCCCACTTTTATACACCTACATAGAAGTGCCCGGATACAGGCGCGGACGTCAGCGAAAAAAACCCCCACATACACCTCACCACATGTAGTCGCCGCCTCAAGACCCTCATACATACCCGGATGTAGGCGCGGACGTCACCGAAAAAACACCCACATACAACTCACCACATGCAGTCGCCCCCTCAAGAACCTCATACATACCCGGATGCAGACGCGGACGTCAGCGAAATTCTGGCGGGAAAAACCCCACAGACAGGTCAGTACATGCATTCCTATCATGTTTCCTACCCAGATCACGCCCGATCCACGCATAATAAAAGGATTGACCTGTAATCTTTGTTGTTGTTGCTCTCTTTTTTGGACTAACCAATCAGAATAGTACGTATCAACGAACTACACCCGTAGAGCTACGTATAGGTGCGCATGTGTGACATGATCTATAAAACACGTCTCTCTGCGCCTCACACCTTCATTTCTACGGTCGCAGAGCCATGACGGAGAGCCAGCCCTATGCCACTCGCATTCTACAGCATACCACCGTGGTTAATTCACTCACGGGTTACCGAGCAGTGGTTCGGTCCATGTTTGCAGATGGTGACGACAACGAGGGGCGACGCCAGATCCTGAAAGAGTTCACAGAAGCGGTCCTCGACAGAGTGCACTCGATGGGGAGGTGTGCTATCACTCACCACTACTGGACTATGACAGCCATCCTTGATGCCCGGGCTATGGACTACGAGCGCTCACGCCGGAACCAGCTACGGCTGGTTGGTCTAGTAATGGTCTGTGCCCTATTGACCCTGACGCTGTGGCATTGACAGTGGGACCTCACCATAAATACGAGGGTCAGTCACAGTGTGCGTCATTTACCGATCGTCAATGCGTCAACCATGTCACCGAGGGACCTGACCATAAATACGAGAGACAGTCAGAGTGTGTGTCATTCACCGTTCGTCATTGGGTCAACCATGTCACCAGTCCTACGATCCATCCTTCCCCTTACCCTTCCGGGTGGGGTTACACGTCTATGAAGATAAAGTCACCCTCGTTGAAGACCGTGGAGATGTTTGCTGGTCACGCGCTGAGACCGTATCGAATACGGTTACGCTACACCGTGACGGCTGGACCAAATGTAAACGGGTGTTGAGTGGTGAGCTCGACGGAAACCTCATCCACATAGACAATGCCATCTACGTACACCGTGGACCCTTCTTCCCACGCCTGAGCCGTTACCAAGACCCTACTCGAGGCTTCACCCTAGATCCCGATCTGTGGACAGCCTTCGAGAAAGTGGTGCCTATCGTGGACCAGCTGTTTACACCGGACGAGCGGTCAGCTGTTCAGTTGGAGTGGGCTCGTGCCCTGAGAGAAGCGGCGGCAGAGCCCAATGAACAAATGTCTAGCAATGAAGCGGAGGCAGACGACGATGCCATTGATTACCCGGATAGACTCAGTCAGCCCAGTGACATGACCACCCGATCCTTTGATCTCACGTCATAAACTTTCTCTCCCTATAAATACGATAGACAGTCAAATCTGGTACCATTCAAGTACTGACCATGACGGAGCATATAATACGGGTGTTTCTCAGCTTGACCCCCGAGGTTTTCCTGCACGTCTATGCGGATAAGGTCGATATCATGGAGGAGGTGGGAGACATCTGTAATGCGGACCCTACACAACCGTGCCCGGCCCACATTCGTTTGTCTCGGGAGGGCTGGACCAAATTCAAACGGGTGTTGTCTGGTGAACTGGACGGCGACCTCATTCACTTGTGTCACGATGTGTACATCCGACGCGGCCCCTTCTTTGCTCAATTGGCTCGGCTAGATGGGGGTACAGTGCATTTTACCCTTCACCCTGATCTATGGTCTGCATTAGAAGATCCCGTGGTAGATGTGGATCAAGTGCTTATCAAATGGTCATCAGACGAGTTGGACTGGTCATTTACCATGGACACTGTGCTGGCAGAAGCCAAAGAAGAAACTCCGGCTCAAGATATACCCGTTATAAATAAACGATAGAGCCAGGGTCCATCATCATTTGTCACCATGAAGAGCTGGGAGAAGGTGTTGGATAACTTATGCTACAGTCCCGACAGTCCGGCGGCCTATAGTGCATTGACGGCTCTCTATCGAGCGGCCAAACCCCAGGGAATACAACGTGCTCAAGTCCGAGATTGGTTAAGAAAACAAGACACCTATACCTTACATCGAGCTGCCCGTCGCCATTTTCTACGGAACCGGGTCATCGTGGGAGGACTAGATGCCCAATGGCAAGCGGATTTAGTCGATATGAGCGCCTTTGCCAAACACAACGATGGAAATCGGTATATCTTGACGTGCATCGATATCCTGTCGAAGTATGCGTGGGTGGTACCCATCCGGACGAAAACGAGGGCGAATCTCATAGCGGCGTTCAAGGACATCTTCAAGACCGGTCGCAAATCCATGTATTTGCAAACCGACGAAGGCACGGAATTCCTCAACAGACCGTTCCAACAGTTTCTGAAAGCCCAGAAGGTGTTTTTCTTCCATACGTACTTGCGTCATCGCACGACCGACGGGTTCCGGCAAAACGCACTTCGTCAGGAAGCTCCTTCAATACGCCGACAGCATGATCACCCCACCCATTGCTCGAGTCGTGTGGTGTGACGGAGAATGGCAGGCAGCGTATGCAGCAATGCCCCACATCACGTTCGTGGAAGGCCTACCCAACCTGGCCGATTTGGAACCCGACACCTTGGTGGTTCTGGATGATCTCATGGCGGAGACGGATGCGCGGGTCACCCAACTCTTTACCAAAGGCAGCCACCATCGACGGCTCAGCATCATCTACACTGTGCAGAATCTGTTCAGTAAAAACAAAGAACATCGGAACATCAGCTTAAATGCCCACTACCTGGTGGTCTTCAAAAACCCGAGAGATACCACTCAACTACTGCACCTGGCGAGACAGATGTATCCGGGCCGCACACCGTTTGCGTTGGAAGCCTTTAAATATGGAATAGATCTTTGGATTATGGACGCGGATATTCTCTAATGGACGACGGCTGGATTATGAATGACGGACTAGACGCTTGTAACCCCTCAGCACGGGCATATGCTCTTCGATCTCAAGCAAGCCACCCCCGATCACCTTCGACTACGGACCGGCATCTTTCCCGGAGAGACCCACCACGTGTACATGCAAAAATAATGTAAACACACCCACAGTGGCTCCTCCAGCTGGAGTGTGTGTGTTTGATAATGGGGATAATAAAAAGAATTAATACCACAGCATGATTGACTTTGTCTCTGTTCTCTGAGGTAGATAAAAAGATCAGAGTTGTGGGTTCTGCCATTAGTTGTACATGATGTCTGTGCGAGTACGGAAGCACGCTCCGACGCTCCGTGTATTGAAGACGGCCCCATCCGAGTTGGTCCGAACCATTGTACGCGGTGCGGACCCTGACCGTGTACGCTGTCTGTGCGAGATCGGGTACAACCTGTTAAAAGGCAACGTACCACTGACTCCTTCTCAGAAGACCAAGTTGACCAAGCATAAGACAGGTCTCCGAGCCTTAGTCCAGAAGCGAGTCTCTCAAACACAAAAGACAAAGGTGTTACAGAAAGGCGGCTTTCTCGGGGCCATCTTAGCACCGTTGGCCGCTTCCGTGTTGGGTCCAGTATTGGGTGGACTCTTCGGCCGACAATGAACCACACGAAAAAAATGGTCCTCGTGGAACCACGGTTCCTTCAAAACCTCCAATCGCCCTACCCTGTTCCACCTACGGTGAAGACCATAAACAACCTCGATGAAGAGGTGCAACAGATCTCACAATGACCGGGGTTATGCGACAGTGAGAAAGTACAACGGTACAATGAGACGCTTCAACGGTACATGACGTTCATGGACCAATACAAAACCATCTCTACCCCAGCGCCACCACCACCACCACCACCACCACCACGCGACACACCGCCGACCTCAGCACCGCTCCAACAGCCGCCATTACCAGGGGTACCACCCACAGCCCCACAGTGGGTGGAAGACGAAGTGCTGAAGAGTGAACCTGCATCGTTCAAGAAACATGCTGGCCTGGTATTACAACGGATGAAACAGAATCCTAACATGACTTGGAATGATAAAGGCGAACTACTGGTACAGAATCAAGTGGTCCGCGGGACCCACATGACGGATTTAGTGAATGACCTGATGCGTCAACGCAGGTCGCACACGGATCCTCGACGATGGGAGGTCTTCGCTCAAGGCTTGAAAGACATGCATGTACCACAGGAATTGGTGGGGAACCCCCAGCGCTGGGCCTGGATGCAGCGGTCCCACCAATCGCCAAGTGGCCCACTACCTTCTTGGGAAGCCGAGTGGGAACCGGAGTCACCCCCCAAAACACCACCACAAAGGGCACCTTCTTTTCACGCCTTTAAAAAACCAACCTTGATCAAGACACCCCACATCTCCAGAGCCGTGACACGTAGCAAGTCACCGCGACGAACACGACGCCGGACACAACCGCCCAAGGCGTGGAACACCTATTAAAACCAACAGCAGCAGCAGGACAGCTCAGTCGCCATGTTTTACCTCACCCTACCCAGTAACAGTTCGCTGGATGTGTTTCCTGACAACACCGTGGCCAAGTACGTCACCCAGTTACCGCAACCGTTGCATTTACCTGGACGCTGGGAATGTGGCCTCGTGGATATCCAATACCCTTACTCGCGGTACAACGTGCGAGCCAATGAAGTGTGGTACGAGGTGACCTACGAAGGAAAAGACACCCGACTCACCCTCCCCGAAGGCCAATACGATACTCCCAAGGAGTTCATGCTGGGGCTGACAAGACTGTTGCATTATAAGGCTCTACGGGAGGTAACGAATGTTTCAAAACCCATCAAAACCTTTCCCTTCAAGAATCACGTGGACTTCGATTACAACGCACACAACGACAAGGCACAGATCATCCTCACCGCTAACGTGAGTGTCGTACTGAGTCCTATCCGACAGCAAATGCTGGGTTTCGATCTACAGACGTTCGCTGGTCCCACCGCCCACCAAGACCAGATTCCGATGGATATGAAGTCGGGTATGTACGGACTCAACGTCTACTCGGACGTGGTCGACAACCACATGGTGGGCGATATCAACACACCTCTGTTACGGGTGGTCCCCATTAAGAAGACTTATGGAGATCAAGTTACCCACAGTTTCACCCACATGCTCTACCTGCCCGTACGACAAACCGACATCAACACTATCACGGTGGATATAAGAGATGACACGGGACGACCGGTGGCATTCGAACGAGGAAAAGTGGCGCTGACACGTCATTTTCGACAAGCACGTGCTCCCCACTTTGTATAATGAAGGTGCCTTACGAGTGCGATGCACGCAGCTATATGGACTATTATGCCCAACAGGCCGGAGGTGGCCTTCCGGTCATTAGTGGTACACGCATGCAACGAGGACATGGGCTGGGGAACATACTCGGGAGCATCCTCAAAACGTTCCTGCCCTTGGTGACGCGTGGGGTGAAAGCAATCGGCAAACACGCGGTACGCAGTGGACTGCAAGTCGCCGGTGATGTCTTGGGGGGTACGGCACCCAAAGAAACCTTGAAATGGCGGGCCAAAGAAGCAGGAGGCGTCTTGGTCGCCAAAGCACAACGCACCGTAGGTAATAAAAGACCTGCACCACCGAGACCACGCCCAAGTCGACGACCGACCCAGCGACGACGCACATCGAAGACCCAGGATATATTTTCTTAAACATGTCCTTGATTCACGCAGAGTCCTGCCCCTCCACCAACAGTGAATTTGACTTGTGGACCGTCCCGCCCACACAGACCAGTGCCGAACAAGGATTATGGGTGGAGCATCTCCCGCTCTCCAGCATCAACGAAACAGGGCCCATCGAGTTCACCATCAGTAATGCGGATACGGCCTATGTGGATTTAGCCCATACATACTTGTCAATGGGGATGGCTCCAGAATCGTCGACCAAGCAACGGTGGGCCCGACGAATCTCTGGCTGCACTCAATGTTTCAACAGGTGGATATATTTCTCAGCGACAAACTCATCAGTGACTCGACCAACGCGTACCCCTATCGAGCCTACATCGAGACGCTGTTGTCGCATGGACGAGAGGCTAAACAATCTCAGCTGACAGCCGCTTTATTCTACCAGGACACAGCGGAGCACATGAGCGTAGAGAACGACAATGCGGGATATAACAAACGGAAGGCTTTGACCGCGAACGGCGTCTCGGTGGATCTCATGGGTCGACTGCACGCAGACATGTTCATGCAAGACCGGTACCTCTTGAACAAGATCCCCATCAAAATCCGACTGATACAGGCGCCTCCGACCTTCGCCTTCATGGCCACTAACGCAGAGGGGCATGCAGCTGACTATAAGATTGTCATCCAAGACACAGTCCTGTATGTCCGAAAAGTGAAAACGATTCCAGCCGTTCAATTGGGACACCTCAAAGCCTTGGAAACAAAACCAGCCCAGTACCCTATCCGACGTGTGCAAACCAAAGTGTTCTCTGTATCTGCTGGAAATATGAGCGCCAACAAAGAAAACCTGTTCCTGGGGAAACTACCCAAGCGATTGATCCAGGCCTGTGTGGAAAATACCAGTTTCAGCGGAGCCTACCCAGAGAACCCGTTTGACTTTAAACATTTCGGCATCAATTTTGTGGCCCTGCATGTGGATGGATAACAGGTCCCAGCCACGGCCTTAACATCGAACTTTGGGCGCGCGAATTTCATTCGAGCCTATCAGAGCCTGTTTACAGCCACCGGTCAAATCAACCAGGACGAAGGGAATATGATCAGTCGAGAGGACTACGCGAACGGATACACGTTGTTCTGTTTCGATCTGACCCCCACCTTAGAGAACGACCATTAGCTGGCCCTCGCCAAGCAAGGCAATTTACGGTTGGAAATCCACTTTGCACGAGCCCTCCGGAGCACCGTCAATGTGATCTGCTACGCCGAGTTTGACAACATCATTCAAGTGGACAAGGCGCGCAACGTCCTGTGTGACTTTGCCACCTAACATGGATACAGACCAGATAAACACCGTGCTGGAGAATGACACAGAGACACGTATGGTCTTTCAAGGGGTGTTCGCCCGAGATGTGTTCCCATTAGACCGTGTGTACCCTGCTGCTTACGTTCTCAACACGGACCCGATGGATCGGCCCGGTGAACATTGGGTGGGCGTGTACTTGACAGAACAGCAGGGCGAACACTTTGACCCGTACGGCCTGCCACCCCTCCATCCCGATTTAACAGATTTCATGGATCAAGGCACAGAGACGTGGTGTTGGAACAGTCAAACGTTGCAAAGCTTGACCAGTAGCGTGTGCTGACAATATTGCTTGTTTTACCTGTACCATCGATGCCGGGGAAGAACCTTATCTACCATCGTACAGATGTTTGACGAGTACCCCAAGGCCGAGGACCGAGATGTACACGTATATGACTGGGCCGCCGATCATTTCAATGTACAAGCCCCGTTCTGGCCTTAAGTTCTTTCAATGTACAAGCCCCCTGTTCTGGGCTTAAGTTCTTTCACGAAAAGGCCCCTGTTCTGGGCTTAAGTTCTATCAATGTACAAGCCCCCTGTTCTGGGCTTCAGTTTTCACGTGGTTGTTCTCACGTTGTTGTTGTTAGTTATTGTTGAATAAAAAACAAAATGAGATCTCACCAAAAAAACCCTGTCTTGTGTGTTTTCTATATGAGCATAATGCATGAAGGCTATAACAGACATGTGAGGATTCGGTGAAACTGGCTTTGAACACCGTGGAGAAAGTAGCCAATCAGTGGTCTAGGATGGGGCCAAATGTAACCCATCAATGTCCAGAAAACATTACCCGGATGTACAAGAACCCGGATGTAGCCGAGGACGTAGCCGAAAGCATTCTAGTGCCCGGATGTAGGCGCAGACGTGAGCGAAATTCTAGTACCCGTCCATTGGTTCTTTTATCGATCGCTCGTTGGCTCTTTTTCTCGACCGCTGATTGGTCCAAATGGAACTGCCCATCCTTCCCAGGTTAATTTACAACCCCTTTTTGTGTTCAAGCTCTGTGTTTCTCTACTGCGCATGCGCAGAATGACGTCAGTTCCACATCAGACCCAGCCCGTTGGATACTCTCTCACGTATGCTTTACATTGATACCTCACTCGACCCAATCGGTCCATTAGCGGTCCCTACAGATTGCCGAACATTCTCACGAAAACCCACGGTTTTGGGACTACTTTCGGTCCGCGGAGGCAGACCGCATCCCCGCCAGACCGCATCACCGCGGAGGAATCCATGCCCCCAAGGTCACGCCCGATTCATCCAGACCAGAACTGATCATACACTTGCGCAGAACACTCCTGCGCACACCTCCTCATGACCTCCTCATTTCTGCGCACACCACTTTCTCGCGCATGCGCAGTGAGGCGAATCCGCGTCGAAATGCGGTTAGGTTACTACTTATGAGGTACCCATCTCCCAGATTTTGATGAAACATGCACATTGGAACAGTGAGTCTGTGTTGAAACTCAAAGTATACACACCTCAAGCTTGAATCAAGCATTGAAAAGTGCATACAAATTTTGAAATATATGTATTAATGCAGTGTGACGTCACTGGACCTAAATATGATTGCAACAGACCACCATAGAATACCATGTTTTAATTGCAGTTTACTCTGTGTAATAAAATCGTAAAAAATTAAAATAAATATTTTCCGACACTGTTTGCAATGGTCTTTAGGGTTTACGATCACCTTAAGCTAAAGAAAAAAATTCTTTGGTACACGACATTTCATTTTGGCACTTCAAACCGCACCTCATGGGGGCCAAATCCTCATCAAACTGCGCCAGGTTCTTTCCCGTTTCGTGTTCAAATAGCTTGTTGTCAGTTATGCAGGTACATATTTGTATATTTTTTAAGGCCATGGGGTAGATTTTTCTGAAAGTGGTATCAAAAGCATAAATTTACCGGTTTTCTCATGCACATCTGTAAGTAGTAGTAAAAAGACCGATCTCATATAATGTCGTGATATGGGGAGATGAGATGGGTGTGGTGAAAGTGGTGGTGGTTTGACCTTTAACTTTGGACCTTGTATGTTGACCAAGTGGCCAATCGGTGCATATAGCATCCTCGTAACCCAGTGTTACGATCGATCTGTTAGGATCGATACACTAGCTTTGTTAGTTACGCATACGAGTTATGGATATAAATAGATCAAGGGGTTTCCTCTAAATCAACCCAATCAGTGAACGCGCTCAGCTAGTTGATTAGGCCAATCCGCTGCAAGTTATGAGATGTGACTGGTTTCAATTTCATCGCGGGCCAAACGCTTTGATGTCAAGCTGAAATCGACATCGGAAGTCAAAGCAAAAACCGCAGGCTAGGGATACCGACATGCTAATTTAAAACAAGCGCGGGGGATGAAATGTATACGAGATTGTATACTAGAGGCATCGACTCAAGAACTCATTCGAGTCACCAAAAATGTCATGGTAAATCCTCTGCGAGAATTTAGGATTTACCTGGACATGTGAAGATATGCATTAAGTAGCTTGGGCTGTTGCCAGAGAAGGAGTCACGTGAGGGTAACGTCATATTTGACACATTCATTAACAGAAGAAGAACAGGCACTGTCACTCGGGTGCGCACTTGGGACTAGGTGCCTACCTACACCTTGAAGTCTTGAAGTCTTCTGTGAAGTCATGTGACGCAGTCAGTATGTCGGCACCTCTTCCCACTTCCCTTATATATGTTGTAATTGCAAACACCGGTCAACAGGGGCAGGAATGTGTGGGACAAAGGGTTCACACTAGACTACGACGGAAGTGGTCTCAGGGCCGTTGTGTGACGTTGCCCGGTGACGTCATGGTGCACATGAGCAAGTGGAAAGTAGTAGAGAAAGCGCGGAGACGGTCGGCTGTGCACTCGGCTGGGTGAAAATTACATCCCTATACACTAGCCCATAGGGATGGGCATGATTCTATTGGAACTCTTGATGGGTAAAATACGCGTATGCGCTCTTGAAGAGTAGTAGGGAAATGTGATTTTCGAATGTACGCATGCGCACTCGGGCAGTGGTAGAGAAAAGGAAATTTCGATATGAGTGGCTGATCATCACAGGCGAAATCAGCGAGGCAGAGCTTGTCACGGTCGGGCTCTGATTTGTGGACTGCGTAATTGGAATGCTTTACCGAGAACGACAGGATTGAGAGACATCGGGGTTTCACCAAACTCGACTCCTGGACCAGACATGCGCCATATGGTATTGCTGGTATGACGTTCCCAGGGACGGCGGGACGGGGGGCGGGGGGAGACGGGGGCGGCGAAGGGGGCGTCCCTACACTATTATCAGCAAAAAAAAAAACACGACAAAAACAAAGCAAAACAAGGCAGAGAAAGATAAAAACTTCTCGTTTCTATTATTATTTATTTTATATATAATAGTTGCTTAACAGCGGAAATTTAAAAACAAACTGTTGTGAGGAACAACGAACATGCAAAACAAATAGAGTTCATACAGGCGAAAATTTCTTGCTTTATTGCTCGGAAATACGCTAGAATGCGTCGCCTGCCACTTAAGACCCCTGGAAACTCCGAGACCTAGGCGACCCCTGCAACCTCGCCTATTTATGCAATGATGGTGGTCCCTCCAATAACCAATTGCCTCCCCCGTCCTTGCGTTCTAGTGAAGAGGAACAAGAGAAGGGTGAATAGTGACGACACGGAGCGAGAAGGAGGAGGACGAGGAGGAGGAGGAGTGAGAAGGAGGAAGAAGAGAAGGGTGAATAGTGACGACAAGGAGTGAGGAGGAGGCTGAGGATGAAGGAGTGAGTGAGTGAGTGAGTGAGTGAGTGAGTGAATGAGTGAGTGGATAAGGGAGTGAGTGAGTGAGTGAGTGACGAGGATGAGGAGGCGGAAGAGTGGGGAGGAGGCGGAGGAGTGAGGATGAGAAGGAAGAAGAAGAGAAGGGGGAGGAAGAGGAGGAGGAGTGAGTGAGTGAGAAGAAGGAGGATGCGGAGGAGTGAGGAGGAGGAGGCGCAGGAGTGGGGAGGAGGCGGAGGAGTGAGTGAGTGAGTGAGTGAGGAGTGAGTGAGATGATCATATAATGGCGTGTGTGGTACATTAGCATAAGTTCGTACGCACAATCGGAGCGGGCACTACGTTGAGCACGTATTCGTTCTGTCAGAAAACCCCCTCGTCAGGATGATAGGCTCATATACATCCACTGTAAACATAGCCAAGATTACAAGCGTCTGGTCCGTCATTCATAATCCAGCCGTCGTCCATTAGAGAATATCCGCGTCCATAATCCAAAGACCTATTCCATATAACAGTATTAGCACCAAATTCAAAAAGATAATCATGATATACAAAAACATAGGCTTGTTTCCTGCAAGAGAGAAGCGGTCAACAGTTTTCAATGATGCCGCCAATACATCATAATGTTCCAAAAATATCAAATCCGTATCGCTGATCAGTATTCTTAATCCATAATATTCGTTGCAAAGTCGTCATCTAAAGAATGATGTATCTCAGTCACGCTTTGATTGTGACTGTTCATATGAGTACCATGAGGTTCTTGAAGTACATGGGTTCATACGGCTCCTAGCCCCGGGTTAAGCGGAATTAGACACAAGTTACGAAACGTAACGCCATCGATCTTGCACGCTACGTTCGTATTTTGCTATGAGCATGCGATATGTATCGCCAAATTTGAGAAACTTTGAGTGTAGGCGCTTGGTGGAATAGCCCTGTTTTTTAAGTTTCTGCACCGGTGTTTTGTGACGTTGATTAAAATCGTCACATTTAACACAGGATCTAGCAAATGCTACTAAGCGAGATATGTATACGCCATATGCAGGTCCCACTGGAATATTACTGTCCAGAAAGGGATAGTTTACGATGTCGAAATTGTAATCATCTCTTTTGTCATAAAGTCGACGAGAGAGAATGCCCGCTTCATTTTTATAGAGATATAGATCTAAATATGATGTGCCTGTAGGGCTATCTGTAGTTTCCTTCAAATCCAGTGAAGGTGGATATATATCCTTCACTGCGTCATTTATATAGCGATTATCCACAGCGAGAAGATCGTCTATATAGCGTGTGGTGAATGAGAAGGAACGGGCTTTGAATGGATCGGTTTTTGAAAGCGCCTGCATATAGTCATATTCATAAGAGAACAGATACAGGTCAGCCAACAGGGGTGCACAATTAGTACCCATTGGAATACCTATATGCTGCTGATATATTGTGTTGGCAAATTTCACATAGATATTTTTAATGAGAAATTCAAGCAACTCTATAAACAAAGAAACATCCCATGAATGATATCTCTTGTGTGTAGTAGAGCTAAAGACACATCCGAGTCCACCCACTACGGGTCCATCAAGTGGAGATGACGATGCTATGAGAGTCAGCGGCTCGACAGGGTGTATGAAAGACGGTGCTCATATTCTTAGAGGAAGGGCTCATTAGCTAAAACCGTTTTGTGTTGCAGTCAGTGGCAGCCCGATTACGGGAACACTGGGTTTAAGAAGGCTAGCTTCGTCCCAGGCATTCCACGTAATATTAATCAAGCGTATTATTTTGACCCGAGCAGACTAACTTGGTAACACTAGATGATCTAATGGGGTGAGACCAAGGACACCAATTCAAACATCGGTTACACTGTTTATGGAAGCGTCCGATCATTGGATTCTGTCTGTGATTTATTTGAACCAAAATCACTTTCCTCAAGGGAAGGTGCTGTCAATAATCCATCTTGTTCACCAATCCAATCGGAAGAACAAATCCGGGTTTTTGGGAGTAGACTTCATTCTCAAAACATCCGATGCAGGCGTTTCTCCTGCAGGCATTTCAAGCCGCTACCTGTTCCTGGACTTAAAAGTCCCCAACCCTGAAGATCGCCGATTGACGCTCCACTTGTTACCCGGAGAGGGTCCACAACGAAGTCAGAGTGAGAGTCAGTGACCGAGTCCACGAGTGGTTGAACACCTCAAGTCCCGTGCAAGTCCCGTGCCGAAACCGATCTAACCCACTCATACAAGGGGACCTCGTGTAGGGCGTACATCCCTGAAAACTATCACACGCTTGGATCCAACTATGTCCAATGGCGGGATTAGTTTAAAAAAGCACGGACGCCGAGGTGAGTGAGATGTTGAAGGCCAGAGTAAACGAGTTTCACCATGAAGGATATATGAAAGGGGTAACCGAAATTAGTACATAACACACTGACATCCAGACTGTGACGGTCTTTACGTCAACAGTATGTCGACCTTGTAGTCCATATTATATGACTGGATAATGACCCTGTGCCATACAGATATCGACCGAATAGAGTCATTAATAAAAACCTGGGAGCTGGGCAGCTCAACATATTCGGGGTCCAAATGAAATCGCTGGACAAGAGTCAGGTCCATATGGAGATCGACCGAACAGCGCTAGTGTTGAAAACGCCGGACATTAACCGGACAGCGGCGTATACCAGAGCGATCGCTCCAAGATACACCTATTTAATGCCTCAGTGTGCTATCCTCAAAAGCGTCAAAATTTGAACGCCCCTCAGCGAGCTATAAATCGCCCACACAAAACAATCCTCTTCATTCACTAGGAGCGCCAAGACATCCACGTTGACTTTGAACCCGACAACGGGAACGAAGACACCACAGGCGAAACTTCACACCAAGCCGAGGTCCAAGTATCGTGCGCAGAATCAGCTGACCCTGCAGAAGCATATCAATACTTTAAGGAAACGCTGGTGGACACGGGAAATCATTCTTTAACCTCTCTCTCCCCGCCTCCAACTGACACAACTGTTGACGAAATGGATCACACAGTCAGAACATATGGATAGCTGCACGACATTGACGCCCGTCAACGCTCGGCAACGCCTGTCAACGCCCGACTTAACATTCAGCTACGAAAACGTGCACAGTGGCCTCTAACCGTCAACATGCTCATACATGCTCTGAACGCCATCTAGACACTACGATAAGATGTGAAATTTTGGAGGCCGATCTATTCATACACCCGCGACGATAAAGTCATGTCGATGGTCAAAGGTTCAAGGTCATACAACCCTCGCACAAGCCCCACCCTCTATACGACGCCTTCTCACGTTTTAGATGCCGTACTGCTCAGCTTGCTGACGTCCCAAGTATAATCTCACTTTTGCTTTTGTTCCAAATTAAGCTATTGTTTGTCCTCTATAATAGTGTTTAACGCGAAAAAGCAATGCGAAAACACGACAGAAATAAGGCCATATACGTCTATATAATCATGTTTTAGAAATATAATTTCATTCGTTTGAGGCACGAATTAAAGTTTATTGTGGCGAGCTGCAGTGGCGCTTTTTCGTGGCTCGATTAGTGTTTTGTTTAGGAAGTATGGTATTCTTAATTGGCAGAGTTTATTGTTTTAGCTCAATATTCGAGCCTTCAATGGTTTAAGTAGAGCTTGTTCAGGCAGTATAGACCATTCTCCTCTGTGGTCCCGGCCGAATATATACATATTGAGCTAAAATTAAACAATTTTCGTTTTAAAATAAATTAAATGCTCTTTCCATATATTGTATGCGTTACGGATCAGCGATACGGATTTGATATTTTTGGAACATCATGATGTTTTGCTGGCACAATTTAAACCTGTTGACCGCTTCTGTCTTGCAGGAAATTAGCCTAGTTTTATGTATACTATGATTTATCCTTTTAATTTGGTGCTAATGTTATTATATGAATTTGGTCTTTGGGTTATGGACGCGGAAATTCTTTAATGAAAGACGGCTGAATATTGAATGACGGACTAGACGCTTGTATTTGTCTCCGTAAGTAGATGTACCGGCTAATTGTATATATTAACCATTGTAATAATTCCGTTTAAAAGTTTTGAAATTTTGACATTAGGCCTACCATGTGTAATACGGGTGCGTGATATGGGTGAGAGGCCCAGTGTGTGATATGGGTTAGAGTACCAGGGGGTGAATGAGTAGTAGGGGTTAACGTCGTTTGGAACCTTGTTTCATTCATATCACGACCAGTATGTGATATGGGTTAGACACCCGCTATGTAATATGGGTTATAGGCCCAGTATGCAATGTAAGGCAGGCCCAGTATGTAATTTAATTTAAAGATGAAGGCCCAGTGTGAATGGGTTAGACCAGTGATTGTCATGACCCATGCGATGTGGGTTAAAGGCCCAGTGAAGAAGGGTTAAAGGCCCATATTGTCTTTGTCATTCTGGAATAAAACTCGACTCGTCGGCTGGTACCGCACGACACCACGGCTGGTACCGCACGACAACACTGCTGGTACCGCACGACATCACGGCTGGTACGGCACGACATCACCACAAATTGTACTTGTTGTTTCTGCTGGAAAGAACGTTTTGCTGGGTTATGCGGAGAACGCGATATGGTCGCATCTCGCTTCTATAGGGTACCAATATCCCACCACACCAATTTCCCCTCCACTCATTTATTCCTGGTCTGGTCGATGTACAGTACCTTGAAATATTGATGAGACAGCAATATTTCCATGATATTTACTCCTCAATAGAGGGCGCGGTTTTGTACAAGACTATTGTCTTAACCCAAACGCACTGCAATCGATTTCCGTTCGGATTAAATCCATCAATGCCCCCTCTATATCTCCTTTTTATTGTACCTAAAGAAGAGTATACCTTTAATAAAAGCAAATTGGATTAATGATCTGCTCATCGTGAATTCATTCCAATTTTAACAAGAGGATCGACGGCTCGGTTTTCTGACGTCATATTAATTGATATTTTGTTTGTTTAACAGCGCCGTTCGTCTTATCTTAATGGTTCGTATCGACAACTTCTCAGTACATTATAAACACGTAAATATTTCATATGAGAAATAATACATGGGACGTATTAATAGTCTTTGTACAATCAATAATCAATGATCTGTTTAAGGCCCTTAACACCCCATCTACTCTTGCTGACGACGGTTCTTGAGGAAAACAATTAATAGTTTTTATTCTTGAGAATAACAATGAAGAGCTGGACAAATGCAAGTGGGTGTGTGAAAATATGCAAATCGTTAAAAACGTTTAAAGTTCCGATAAAACAGAAAAGTTGTCCTACCGGTACACATTAAAACAAAATGTGTTGAAATTTGCGCTCGGAATCTAAAAAAAGGACAATCCGTCCAGGTGGATGTTAAAAATGAATCGTAAAACGAGTTAATTTTGGGTCGTTTAAATATAAAAATATCAGTATAAATAATACAAAAATATCACAAAAATGTGACACATCATTTGGTGTCCAAAGATAACACTTTCAAATTCACGTCTAACGCACAAAGGGTTGTCCATGTGTACACCATGGCAATGTGTAAACCATAACACTTTGACCGTTAGTGTAGTGTATTGTATTGTACAGATATATATATGCCAACAGGATCATTTCGCAAAATCGAAAGTAGAAAAATGAAAAGCTCTACATCAATCCCATATTCGAGCTTTCCATCTCGCAGAATTGAGAACAGAAAGATGAAAAGCGGTGCATCGGCCCTATGCTTTAGCTTTCCGTCTCGCAAGATCGAAAGCAGAGAGATAGAAAGCTCTACATCGATCCCGTATTCGAGCTTTCCATCTCGCAGAATTGAGAGCAGAAAGATGAAAAGCGGTGCACCGTTCCCATGTTTTAGCTTTCCGTCTCGCAAGATTGAAAGCAGAGAGATAGAAAGCTCAACATCGATCCCGTATTCAAGCGTTCCAGACTGAATTTATCACATATACGATCTACATCGACCCCGTATTCGAGCGTTCCAGACTGAATTTATCACATATACGATCTACATCGACCCCGTATTCGAGCGTTCCAGACTGAATTTATCACATATACGATCTACATCGATCCCGTATTCCAGCGTTCCAGACTGGATTTATCACATATACCATCTACATCGATCCCGTATTCGAGCGTTCCAGACTGAATTTATCACATATACGATCTACATCGACCCCGTATTCGAGCGTTCCAGACTGAATTTATTATATATACGATCTACATCGACCCCGTATTCGAGCGTTCCAGACTGAATTTATCACATATACGATCTACATCGACCCCGTATTCGAGCGTTCCAGACTGAATTTATCACATATACGATCTACATCGACCCCGTATTCGAGCGTTCCAGACTGAATTTATCACATACACGATCTACATCGATCCCGTATTCGAGCGTTCCAGACTGAATTGATCACATATACGATCTACATCGACCTCGTATTCGAGCGATCCAGACTGAATTTATCACATATACGATCTACATCGATCCCGTATTCGAGCGTTCCAGACTAAATTTATCACATATACGATCTACATCGACCTCGTATTCGAGCGTTCCAGACTGAATTTATCACATATACGATCTACATCGACCTCGTATTCGAGCGTTCCAGACTGAATTTATCACATATACGATCTACATCGACCTCGTATTCGAGCGTTCCAGACTGAATTTATCACATATACGATCTACATCGACCTCGTATTCGAGCGTTCCAGACTGAAATTTTCACATATACGATCTACATCGATCCCGTATTCGAGCGTTCCAGACTGAATTTATCACATACACGAATACCGGCTTTTTCTTTTATCAGTGTCCTATGTCTGGGGAGAAGATGGTTAATTTCAATGAGATGTACATATCTCACAGATTTCGACAAATGGGACTAATTTTAACGAAGTATGTTTATTGTATTCCTATATATGTCATAAATTCAATTTGGAAAGCTCGAATACGAGAGCGGTGTAGAGTTTTCCATCTTTCTACTTTCAATTTCACCAGATGGAAAGCTCAGATACGGGAGCGGTGTTGAGATTTCTTTCTTTCTACTTTCAAATTTGGGAGATGAAAAGCTCGAATACGGGAGAGATGTAGAGCTTTCCATATTTCTACTTTCGATTTTGCGAGATGAAAAGCTGAATTGTCAAGTATTACACGGACCGAAATAACCCCCGAACACCCCACCGCCGAATACCCATTGCAGCAAACTAATAGTGACACAATCGTCACAATTACGACAATTGTGTCATTAGCAGTTGGCAGGTCGCCAGCTAATGACACAACTGGGTTGTGACAATAGAAGACGATTCTGTCACTCAAACAAAGTGTGGTCTTTTATTGTCACAACTGAGAACCAGTAATTATTCGAGGAAAAAAATATATCACACATGATTTATAACTAAATATTTGATATATTTATAGACGAGCGAACGGGACTCTGTTTTTAGGAACAAAATGCACCCCCACCGTACACTGAGGCAAACTATATCTCATTGGAAAGCTTGGACTCACTTCTTTCAGATGAGGTAGGATGTGGTGGTCAAAATATAGCAATATGCTGAAAGAAATTAGGAAATACAAGAACCATTGGATTGCATCTTTCTACTTTTAAAATGGGGGTATACGTATTAAAATGACTATATCTCCACTCGTACCAGGCATGTGGCAAAATGGTTGGTGTCAATTGATTGCACAAAGGTTCTTCAATCGTCTAATATCAAAAAGGATTATGACGTCGTGACCTGTGACGTCACAGAAGGGTCATCTCCAAAATACAATTAAATTGCGCCAAACGCACTAAAAACTATGTCAAAAGTTTGTTGTGGTTGAAATAGTTCTTATGTCCAATTTAGTCATCGGTCAAAATACTTCGGTAAAGATTTGGCGCGATTGCCTTTTAAATCCTCAATATAACGAGCGTCATTCACCATAGGATATTAGATAAAAAATCTTAACTACTGCATTAGAGGACGGGTTTCTCGAATGTCGGCCACCAAAAATAATTTAGTTCCGTGATTTAGACATTCAGATTCATTTGATGTCGTAGCTATATTGTTTTGTCAAACGTACAAATTAGCTTAGAATTGTAATAGGGATCGTTTCAGAATATCCACAAAACATACGGGAAGACGCAGTTTCACAAAGTCACAAAATTGGCGAAAGAGTGCTGTGAGCATCAGTTTTCACATCAATTATTTATCTAATTTTCTGACAGCATTAAATAGATCACTGCAATACACGAACATGTCTATAACATAACCACTCACCTGGTATGTCCCCACACCATAACAGCCTGAATATAGGAGTTTTATTATAACATCACTATGTGTACGCATGTATACCTCAGAGCAGTTGTTCAGATATTTTGGGGAGTACAAATTGTGTATATCCCTGGCATATCTTTCATCAGGGCCAAGCCTAATCATAATTACAATAGGACAGTTCCGAGATAGAACTCTTTAACCCTACCTTGCCTGGGGATGCCTCCCACCCCCCCCCCCCCTCCCAAACTTTCTGCGCCATCTCCGGAACGACAAAAAATGGCTGAAACTCCGTGACTTTATAGTTCATCATATTGGGGTCATTTTGATCCTATTTGCATGACCCCCGAGTAGAGGATCATGGGTAAATTCAAGATGGCGACCACGTGGGGTACCAGAAAGGTGATTTTCTTTCGTCATATTTCTTCAAAATGTCTGCTTTTTTGCGATGAAAAGTGGACAAAAGCTATTTTATTTCACATCACATTAATATTTACTAATTTATCATGCAGTTTTTGCGGAGAAATTGCATATATAAAAAATTCGAAAAATCTGACCGAAAAATTGACAAAAAAATGCCGTTTTTGAAAATGTCGTCACTTTGACGTCATCGAAGCGGCCATCTTGGATTTTTTTACATTTTCTCGTAGAGCTAGCACAAGTGGTAAGAAAAATAATTAGGGTGGGACATTTCGCCCCTCCCCCTCCCCCTCCCCCGCAAGGCCACGATACGTCACAAAAAGCTCAGGGCAGATAGGGTTAATATAATAATAATAGTTATTTATTTCAGACACAGATGGTCGATAGAATGAACAAATAAATAATAAGCTGGCAGCCAAAAGCCAAATTACTAGGGCGTTACATAGATTTTGCGAGACCAATGACAAACTAAACGCGAAGTCAGAGACAAATCGGAAAGCCGCAAAGTTGTAAGTAAGAAGTCTGTCGACATAAGTCTGTTCCGTAGAGAATTAAATCTGGCGTCGAATAACCTCAATACAACTGGACACAGAGTCCAGACAGTCCAATCCCAAACATGTAAGTAGCACTACAATTGCCCGGGGAATGCATTAACCAGCGAAATACGTTGTTGTTTGTGACACGCAGTTTTTTCCAGATACATCACGAGTACTAAGACCGCAGATGGCTGCAATAGATACTGGTACAGTCCGACGAGAAAGGTCGCTTCTTCGCATCTTCAGAACACACATATAGAACTTTCGAGCCAAAGTGTTGGCACGAATGCATAATTTTCTAGTTTGCACAGACATATCATAACTGTCAGCGCTGGAGATAAAATGATTAAGATATCTGACGTTGTCAACATAATTCAGCTGTGAGCCAGAAAGTTTAACAGAGGGTGCTTTCAGGTCATTGAACTTTTTTCGACGAAAACACATGCCGAAGCATTTCTTAGTGTTGAAGACAATATTATTATCAGTCGCAAAAACATCACATATATCAAGTGTATTCTGAAGGCTCTTGGCAGAGGGACTAATAAGGCATAAGTGGTTAAAGAAGACTCCGGCTACATTACATCCTAAATTGGACCGAGATAATTTGATGTCGAGTTCATGTATGTAGACATTAAAGAACAGGGGAGACAGAATTCCTCCTTGGCGA
>JAVTVY010004264.1:0-37103 GCA_036873755.1 Hanleya hanleyi | reverse complement strand
AAAATGACTGCCAAGTTGAAGTCAATGCGAAAGGTATCTAACTATCAAAACCAAAACTCAAAAACCCCTCCAGGAAAACAAAGGCCCTAGCTTTTGGCCTCGAGGTCAACTAGATCGTTTTTATGGCCAGTATCTGCTATATATGACGTAATTCCATTCGTAAAGCTGATTGACAAAGTAACGTAAATTTTGTATAGAAGCAGTAAATTCTAGCAGAAATGGGCTCCGACTTGAGAGAATGATGTCAAATGCAATATGTTTCTGCGCATTGTCTGCTGATACACATAAGTATTGAATTTACGGAAGTGATTAATGCTATTCTAAAGGGATTCTGAGTGCGGAAGAGGACAGGAACATCAATACCAGCGAATCAAGGCCCTGGCTTGCGAGAATGAGGATAGAGAGGCTGTGTTCCGAAAGAGAATCATTCAAAATAGCTATTTGCCAAATGTCATGCTTGTAACCGAAAGTGCACAATATAACTGCACGACTGTGAGGTATTGTTCGCGCACAGGGGTGTCTAACTCATTAAATACTACATAGTCATTTCTGTCCCTTCGAAGTGGGCTACCATTTGAAATTGTCCGGTAATGAGCGAGTCCATCTGAATCCTTTCGTCGGCAAAATAAGCATTCAAGATTCAAGATTTTATTGTACAAACACCAGTCAAAGGCAGAGTACAAAATTTTAAGAGGAATACAACAAGAGAAACAATGGAACAGTGACATGAATATTAATATTTATATATATATGTTATATCTGAGAGATATGTTATATCTGAGTGTTACCGTTGATATTAGAACCTTGATTTTTGGCATGAAGGTGCATTAGGGGACTGTTACCAGCATGTTTCGAGCTGACCTACTTTTGATGAAAATTTCTGGTGATTTTTGATTAAAATCACGGGTGAATCTAACTTGAGCCGTGCCCATCTTAATATAGGCAGAATTTCAACTGGGGGTCCGAGAGTTCAGCGTGCGTCGGAGTCCTAATGCCTACCCTACTTCTTATGTCCTGTAAGATGATTCACACTGGGCATGAAGCTGCATTAGGGGACTGTTGCCAGCATGTTTCGAGCTGACCTACTTTTGATGAAAATTTCTGGTGATTTTTGATTAAAATCACTGGTGATTCTAAGTTGGGCCGTGCCCATCTTAATATTGGCAGGATTTCAACTGGGGGTTCAAGAGTTCAGTGCGTGTCGGAGTCCTAATGCCTACCCTACTTCGTTGGTCCTTTGACGTTATTCACACTATTCTCATGCATAATAAATCCAATCCGGAAATTAACGAAGCAATAATTCATTCCACCGAATATAGTTGCAAATGAGTTCAAACGCGCCTGAAGACAGTGTTGTCATGTGAGATCGGAGGTTGAAAAGAAAAGTGTGGCAGAGATCACACTCTCTTAGCGCATGCGCATTTCAAAAAGTCACAAGAAGAAGAAGAACAACAACAACAACAACAACAACGCGAGCCTCCCGTAGACCTGCGTGCCGCAGGTAAAAAGACAATCATAGTATACATGAACATAGGCTAGTTTCCTGCAAGAGAGAAGCGGTCAACAGTTTTCAATGATGCCAACAAGACATCATGAAGTTCCAAAAATATAAAATCCGTATCGCTGATCAGTGTTCTTAATCCATAATAATCGTTCTAAAGTCGTTATCTAGAGAACGTTATCCAAACCACATCATACTCATCAAACGGAATGTTTGTCCTCTTCAGAGCTCAAAAACACATCATTTAGATGACAATTTGGCCTCCTATAGAGTCTTTGTTCAGCCGTGGACATCAGTCTGGAATTCCATCCAGTCAGAATTACGAGGCAGTTCAAGCACAACGGCTGACACACGGGAACCAAGCATTGTTATCAGTCACCGGCCGTGTGACTTACCCTCCGCGATACCTTAGCAGGTGCAAGAAGAGTAAGAGTTCAGACGATCCTTGATGTGTTCGTGCCAGTCTACACTAGCTGACGTCGGAGAACTGGCGGAAGAAAGCCGCAAAAGAGAATAAATGGCTGGCAATTACCGTGGTCCCGACGTCACCGTCTACAGAAAAGGGGATGGAAGGAGACGATCCCGAATACCACAAGAGGAAATGTTACAAGGTGGTAAAGGACCATGAGCTCACCGCACCGACACCTGAAGAAGAAAGAAGGAAGAGAGATGGTTCAGTCACGGCAAAACAGCGTGGTCATTGTCATCAACAGCTCGGTTCCTGACGTGTCGTTGGAAGATGAAGGAACTGTAAGCAGGTCGTCGACAGGAGATATGCCAGGCCACCATACGGCCGTCTTCGTTAAGTGATGCCAGGCTACCACCACAGGCATAGTGCCAAAGAAGCTGGAGAATGTAGACTTGCTATACCCGAAGTTTTTTTTATAATCCTGGCAAGCTCGCTAATGTAATTTTGCGGGTGCCGACGGAAAGTGGGCTTGTATGGGGCGACGACATTACAGGGAGAAATAGCATAAATCATTTCAGAAGACTTCGGCTCGGCCAGTGGTTTCTCTGGACTTAGTATGAGGAACAACAACTGTCGAAAGTCTGATGATATGGTTTTTAGTATATACACTCCGAACCAGCTATAGCATATCAACATACATTCGTGGACTGTACCGGTGGTGACAGGAGACAAGGGTTGAATTAATCTAATTTGAAATCTCCAACCATCCAATTTTATACCGACCTGTAAGAATATGTTTACATTCCTAATGCATCAAATCTTTAGTACAGTTGTGACAATGAAATTGGTTAATTGCCTCCAAACCACAACATACTCATCAAACGGAATATTTGTCCTCTTCAGAGCTCAAAAACACATCATTTAGATGACAATTTGGCCTCCTATAGAGTCTTTGTTCAGCCGTGGACATCAGTTTGGAATTCCTTCCAGTCAGAATTACGAGGCAGTTCAAGGAAAATACACACGAAGAGAAATTGAACAGGATTGCACACTCCTCTCCACAACGGCCGACACACGGGAACCAAGCGTTGTTATCAGTCACCGGCCGTGTGACTTACCCTCCGCGATACCTTAGCAGGTGCAAGAAGAGGAAGTGTTCAGATGATCCTTGGTGTATTCGTGCCAGTCTACACTAGCTGACGTCGGAGAACTGGCGGAAGAAAGCCGCAATAGAGAATAAATGGCTGGTAATTAGCGTGGTCCCGACATCACCGTCTACAGAAAAGGGGATGGAAGGAGACGATCCCGAATACCATAAGAGGAAATGTTACACGGTAATAAAGGACCATGAGCTCACCGCACCGACACCTGAAGAAGAAAGAAGGAAGAGGGATGGTTCAGTCACGGCAAGACAGCGTGGTCATTCATTGTCATCAACAGCTCGGTTCCTGACGTGTCGTTAGAAGATGACGGAACTGTAAGCAGATCGTCGACAGGAGATATGCCAGGCCACCATACGGCCGTCTTCGTTAAGTGATGCGAGGCTACCACCACAGGCATAGTGCCAAAGAAGCTGGAGAATGTAGACTTGCTGTACCCGAAGTTTTTTTTATAATCCTGGCAAGCTCGCCAATGTAATTTTGTGGGTGCCGACGGAAAGTGGGCTTGTATGGGGCGACAACATTACTGGGAGAAATAACATAAATCACTTCGGAAGACTTCGGCTCGGCCAGTGGTTTCTCTGGACTTAGTATGAGGAACAACAACTGTCGAAAGTCTGATGATATGGTTTTTAGTGTATACACTCCGAACCAGCTACAGCATTTCAACATACATTCGTGGACTGTACCGGTGGTGACAGGAGACAAGGGTTGAATTAGTCTAATTTGAAATCTCCAACCATCCAATTTTATACCGACCTGTAAGAATATGTTTACATTCCTAATGCATCGAATCTTTAGTACAGTTCTGACAATGAAATTGGTTAACTGTCTCCAAATAACAACACACTCATCAAACTAGGGTTTCATGAAATACAATTCTGGTGCATTTATTTAACCACATAATTAAAATCATATAGCTGAATACTGAAGATCGGATCTGACGCCTGCTGGATATATATTTAAGTACAATTTCACAAAGAACAACACTGACAATGCCTGACCCTATAGGTCACTGGATATGATGTTTGTATTTAACAGGCAGCATTCAGAACCAAAAACAATTCCGTATGTGAATCTGTCAAAGTGTAATACACATGTAATATAGCGTGCAATCTACAATAAACATGAACAGATAATAATCGAACTTACTATGTCAAAACCTAAATCGGGAGGAATTAAATTATCATAGAAAGATATAAAGAGCCAGAAGCTAGTATGGTAATAAAGCCTATGGAATCATGAATCTTCACACTCTGTCAAAGTTATCTTTGGATAACTGTTTCGACAGTTCGAACTCATATTCTCACCAGGGGTCGAAGGAGACATAGATATAATATGAGCAAAATCACCAAACATTTGATGTGGTACAGGAAACTGATTCTCCCATAGATTGTAAATGAATTCAAGACACCAGCTATGTCAGTATACGTCATCTGGTTGTCACCACAAACAGGCTGTGAAATTTACCTGTATCCCCCGTGAGTAACATTTGGCTCTCGAGAAGCCTTCCTGGCTGGCACATTCCTTGTGTATATCTACATGGGTTCTTCTTTGACCAAGATAACATAGTGTGTCTTTATATTATCCCCCTTCCTCCCACCATAGCGGAATATCACTCAATACACCAAAATTAACCACAGGGAAACTATTTTGAGTTAGCCGTGTTAGTCTCTGAAATATAAATGGATAACAAAGGCTGGCACTTTTCAAGACTACGATAACTTGAATTTAATGGTCACGTACTTTCGCAGATAGTGGATATCTGCTTCGTTCGTTGAAGTGAAGTGGAATAGATGATTACAGGTATCTATGCAGAACATGTAAAATGGATGAACGTAGTCAGGTCTAAGTAAACTTCTACTGTGTGATATAAAGCCGTAGTCTCTGTTAAGTCCTAATTCTACACAATCAAATGAATGAACAATCTTCTGTTCTGCGATGACACGGACGATTCTGCTTTGGAAACTGAAAGAGCTGTAACACGGAAATCTGTTACCCTGTTCCCTGATAAAATGAAGTGTTTTATGGGCGCGGAAATTCTTTCATGGACGACTGAATATTGGATGACGGACTAGACGCGTGTATTCTATGAGTTTTCAACCCTCGGCATGTACGTCCAGTCGTCCATCCGGTCGTCAACATTTCTTGTGAGTACTAGAAGCCAAACCGTTGCTTCTAGAGACAAAATTGGTATACATCATTTTGTGGTTTCCATGACAACGTGACACGAAATGTCCATATGACGACGTGAACGCGATAAAAGCCTAACCGCTGCAGCTAGAGATTTCTGATTTGCTACGTAGCATTGCTGGGTGTCAAACACAATTTTGTCGAATTTGGGTTCATTGCGATGATTTTTGTGGTTTCCACGGAAAATGGCCATATATGACGTTGTGAACGCGACAAAAGCCAAACTGTTCCAGTTAGAGACTTCAGATATGGTATACAGGGTTGGGTGCTCAAACACAAGCCTATTAAATTTGGGTACATTGCGATCATTTTTGTGGTTTTCATGGCAACGTCATGAAAAATGTCCAAGTTGGGTGCTCAATCATAAGCATATTGAATTTGGGCATATTGCGATGATTTTGGTGGTTTCCATTGCAACGTCACGCAAAATGTCCATATGACGATGTGAAATCGATAGAAGTCAAACTGTTGCAGCTAGGGACTTCAAATTTGGAATACATGATAGTTCGGTGGTCAACCACAAGGCTATTGAATTTGGGTATATGCCATGATTTTTGTGGTTTCCATGACAACGTGACACAAAATGTTCATATGACGATGTGAACGTGATAGAAGCCAAACTGTTCCAGCTAGAGACTTTCAATTTAATCAAATTATTATCAAATGTATTGCCCAATGCATCCAACATTCCAACACATTTTAATACTTTCAAGCTACTGCTAAAGCATGTGCATTCAACCAAATCTTTTACATAAGCATTTCTCCGTTCATTGTGTATCAATATACAGTCTAGCTGAGGGGTTGTGTCTCCTTTTAGGTGCTACCTCATGTTATCTTCTGTTGTAGTTCATGTCATTTATCTGTCCGTTTCCGTAGGGTCTCTCCCGTTTGTAAACTGCAGTGGGACATTTCTGGCAGGTAATGGCGTATAGGCGTTTAGAATGGCCAAATTTTCATGTCGTCGTTCGTTCCTACACTGGAAGGAATACTACGTTTAGACGAATCATATTGGTATGTACCCTTGATGGTAAACGTGGTGGTCAGGTCCGCAGAAGTGTTCACCGATTGGTTGAAACTACTACGGTACGTTAAAATGTCGCATTCCAGCAAACCTATAATCTCTCCCCTTGGTACCTACCCCAAATTCTCTTCAAGGTATCCGTAATGCCGTGCAGCTTGCATACATCTATGAATTGGAGCGATGTGCAAAAGGTAAGAAAAATTGACGACGTTTGGTGACTAAAAAGCAACCACATGACGCTATCGGAAAGCATCAAAGCTCACCCTTTAATATGAAATAGGCAAAGCCTAGAAGCGAACACAGATAGAAAATCTGCCTTCTCTTCTGGCTTTACCTATTACATATCAAGTTAGAAAATCCAAATGAAATTCCCAATATTATAATTTATACTCTGCGAATGCAGTGGAAAAAACAGAGATTTGGATGGGAATAATAATAATTTAATTTATTGCACAATACAATTTCAATTCAATTCATTCCTTTACGCCCAAACCACTCTCTGTGATATATGGGGGAAAATACATGAATAACAGCTCGAAACAGCCTTTAAACAAATATACAATTATCAAAGTAAAACACTTAACATGGAGTGTCAAGTAAACTTACAATCAGCATAACCAAGTTTGTACTTTAGATACTTTGTTGTATATGATAATAAATTGATATATTAACGTTGCTGCTGACAGTTCATCTATGAACTCTTTACCTATGGAATAAACTTGCGGAATAAATTATGCAAAAATATTAATTTCCACATGATATGGTATGATGGCCCTAACATTTTTCCATGGGTACCGTAGGTAGGGTAAACTATATATTTTCAGAAAGGTGAGTTGTCTCACCTTTATTATGGGATATAGAAAATTTCTGGTTTTAGGATTGTCCAGCGAAGTACACCTATAAAAATAGTTCCAAATTGTTTATTCTTTCTCAGACCAAAATAGTTATCCTTCAGTGATTGACAGGCTTTGTAGGCCTATATATAGTCACTTAACATGTACTTAATCTCAAATCTGTATTAAATAATACTCTATTAATTGTTTTCTTTTGAGATATCAGATTAATACGCACTAAAGTATGGAAGCCTGCTATGGTCACTCTTCCAAAGATTGACCTCAGCTCAGAGAAATGCAGTTCAGGAGCCAACATGTACATGTGTAAAGAGCTGCCCTACCATAGCTCTTGGGGCTGTACATGTATCTATGCTGGGTCTAATTTCTGAAGAATGAAGAGGTCAAGCTAAAACTAGGTCATCACATGGACTGGTGTTAGGAATATATGTACATGTATGTAGTGAAATTAATGAATCAATTGAACTTAAACTTAGAAATAATACTATCTGACATGTCTGAGAACTGAAATATTCTGAGATGGATGCCTTGGCACTTGTGTTCTAATACTTTCATTCAGTGCCAGTACCGGGTGTATGTATAATAGTAGTACCACTACATACGGATCAGCTTGGTATTATGGCCAGTTTTTCGTGTGTTTTTTGGGGGGCTTTTCAAACAAATAGATACTATTTTGAATTGAAACTCTGGGAAAGAAATCTGCTGCTCAGGAAGCAGTTATATCTCCACTATTGCTACCAGTCAATCAATAGTCTCTGAAAATGATACTCGGGTGAGTCGGGTATGACAATCAGTGAAAAACTATTTTTCCTGTTAGCCATTAATTACAAAATACTAATTTACAAATGGAAGTACAATGTGCAATAAAATCTAGATTATGCAAAGAAAATTTCACTTGCGATGGATGGTATCTGGCCCAACCCTCAATCAAGCAAATAAGCAATTATCTTCTGAACCACCTTTCTATGTATGCCCATGGGCCTAGTTACAATCCTTAAGCTTTGGGGATTCATATAAATAAAAACTTATGATGGAAACCATTCTTGAATTGTTTGTTGCTTTTTTTCAAGTCGGGAGAAAAAAAAAACCACGCACAACTTACGAAGTTACATCGCCCACACGGGATGGTGACGCCATGCTTGGAAAACCCCTTTCATTTGTTGCATTTCATGAAGCTATCTACATGTATATATTTTTACAATCATTGATGCTTTGGTGATTCGTATAAATAAAATCTGATGATGGAAACCTTTCTTGAACTTGTATGTTGTCTAGTCAGTAGAAAACAAAAACACAACACACGACGGCCGCAGTTTCCCCACACAATTGTCACATGACATGACGTTATTTGGCGATTCTCGATGTAATAAACTCTAAATCGAGGCTGAAAAGAATGTAGCCAGTGATTCATATATCACGGGACCGTTAAGTGGTCAATTTTTCGCTACGAGGCCGAAACAACCAATCACAGGTGTGTTTAGATAAGGCTATCAAGAAGCCGCTGACTACGGCTTTCCGGCGCAAGTTTAAGAACATGAGCCGCTCACGCTGGATGAGCTTGTCAATCTCACGCTTCATATACAATGCGTTCCAACTGAGAAAATGCTAAAATTTAATTGTCCCTGTGTGATATTCTCTCTCAATTCTCTATTGTTCCGTGATGCTGCGCTTATAGACAGGATAAGGCACTCAACATTCTGCTATATTTACAGGTTACATGTAGGGCCTAGCCATGTTGGACTGGGTTTCGTATTGATCTATATCAAGTTCTTCACAGTCACAAGCTACTGTTATCACTACTCCTTGATTTTTGCCTGGTCATGTTCATATCTCACAAGTTGTTTGAGTGTTATTGTATCCAGTCCTTAATGGACATGTAAATTGTTTCTATGATACCATAAAGTTGAATTGAATTGAACGACTTGCGGCTTGCCGTAGGCAATGAGTTAAGTAACTTTTGGCAGCAATTAATATAAACAATTATGTACATGTATATGTGTGTAACGGCACAATCTATAATTGGTGGAGGAAGGAAGTAAAATGGATAACTATGATGGCCGAGAGGGGCCATCGCGTCTTTCATTTCTAATTGAACGCGATGGAGCGATGGAGCTATGCGATGGAACGATGGAGCTATGCGATGCGCGATGGAGCTATGCGATGGAGCGATGGAGCTATGCGATGCGCGATGGAGCTATGCGATGCGCGATGAGGCTATGCGATGGAGCTATGCGATGCGCGATGGAGCTATGCGATGAAGCGATGGAGCTATGCGATGGAACGATGGAGCTATGCGATGAAGCGATGGAGCTATGCGATGCGCGATGGAGCTATGCGATGGAGCGATGGAGCTATGTGATGGAGCGATGGAGCGATGGAGCTATGCGATGGAGCTATGCGATGGAGCGATGGAGCGATGCGATGGAGCGATGGAGCGATGGAGCTATGCGATGGGGCTATGCGATGGAGCTATGCGATGGAGCTATGCGATGAAAAGTCATTGCGCATGTTCGTTGAAAAACAGTCTTACAATGCGAAAACACCATCGCCAAAGTGAACAGAGAAATTAACAATTATTTTAAACATGAAAATTTCAATATGTGATCACGGTAGATAAGAACATTGCATTAGATTTCGGTTGGAGGTGTTCAAATGTATGCAGAAGAAACAACCAAAAAAATGTAAAACAACCAAACTTCAATTTCAAACGTTCACCGATGCTGTTTTACGTCACTTTTGAATACGAGCTTTTATGGTATAAAACTACACGCTTAAAACTAAAGCATTGAAACTTACTCGTAAAGAGTTGAAATAACCCTTCAAGTGTGTCCACAGGGACAACACTTAAACGAGCAGTCCCTGTGGACACACTTAAAGAGTCATTTCAACACTTTGCGAGTAAGGTTCAACACTCTAGTTTTAAGCGTGTAAGCTATTTACTACGCATGAAACACAGCTTTCTATGTTGATATGGAGAAATATTTTTTTCGCTTCAAAGACGGACAGCAAGAGGGTTTTTTCGCATGTAAACATGACATCTTCTTTCACCAGTGTGACACCGGAATAGGCTGGTAATTTTTTCTGCAGTGTAATGTGCTTATCTCGTGAATTTGCTGGCGACCAGTTCCGCTCCATTGCTTCGACAATTCCAAATTCACTGAGTTAGTAAACATACATGGGAGCTTTATAACGTACTTCTCGATTTTAGGCTTGAGTATGCTCATCAGCCGTGTAAACAAAATTATGTGATCTGCACGCCGCCATCAACGCTAGCGAATCAAGTCGACGTTTGCCATCCTTTGTATTTTTTAATCACAGGTCAAAAAGTTCCAAGATGTTTTCCCCTTTTCCTTGCAACGAACAGAATGAACTATATGTTTGCATTGAATAGTATATGACAAATGGGCAATTTTCAGGGTTTTGCATACCAGGTGTTCACGTAACACATTGACAGAATATCTTTAGAAAAAAAACAACGTTAAAAGTGTGTAGGTGGGCAGGTATCTCACCGAAGGCATGTCGGCTATATCACAAGTTCATCGACTTCCCTCAGGGAAGATGGTGGACAGTATTTGTGAAAAGGAGAAGGCTGTACCGTAAACTTCTGCGGGGCTTAAGAACTATACGGATTTTATTCTCGGGGCATTATTTAGAATAACAGTATTGTGTACGTTAAAATGTGTCAAGGTCGTAAGCTTATACCACAGGCCCCAGTGTCTGGACAGTAGAATTTAAATTCAGTATAATTTAAATAATTTTTTTTTTTTTAAGTCATCCTATAATACAGAGAGGAAAAGGTATTGCACGCGCCATATTGGATTTGCCCGCCAAATACGAAAAAACAAAGTAAAGTTTTCACATTAAAAACTGTTTAACTGACCGTGTTACTGGTGTCCACTCAATTTTGAAACCTTTGTTATGCCATCTAACCCTACGGAAAATCTCAGATCGCCGTTTTATTGGTATAAATCCATCTCTGAAAACAGTAAACTTACGGCTTCTGTCAGCCGCTCTCTGGCTCCACTGGGACGTAAATTGCTGTCTACGTCATCGCTTTCGGCATTCTCAAATAGAGCCGTGTCTACCCGCGGGAAAACTGGTGACATTTTTGAATCTCCAATTTCAACGCGAGGCAGCATGACATCACTCGCTCGCGGGTAGACACGCAAAATGGTACATCTTCAGAAAATTTATGACTTAACCTGAAGATCACAAGATCATTGTTTAGCATCATCAGATAAGCAAGAATAGTGCGATCAGACAACATGCAGGCGAAAGTACGGTATAATTGACGTAATTCGTTGTTTTCCGCGTTTCAATGGTTGATCTTCAATGCAGAATCTAGGTCAACTAAATTTATGTCTGCTGCTTCAAACGAGTAGGCCATAAAGTTCAACGTTCAGTTTTATTTTTTAACAACAAAACTTGCATAATGATAGCAACAAAAGTACATATCATAGGGCGTGTGAACAGTACTATGTAGTGAATGAAGAACAGAAATGCTGCAACTGCCTTGCCCTGATCAAGTACATGTCACGCTAAGAACCTGGGAGAGGTCATAAATTTTCGGAAGATGTACCGTCTTGCGGTAAACACGGCTCTCTTTGAGAATGCCGAAAGCGATGACGTAGACAGCAATTTACGTCCCAGTGGAGCCAGAGAGCGGCTGACAGAAGCCGTAAGTTTACTGTTTTCAGAGATGGATTTATACCAATAAAACGGCGATCTGAGATTTCCCGTAGGGTTAGATGGCATAACAAAGGTTTCAAAATTGAGTGGACACCAGTAACACGGTCAGTTAAACAGTTTTTAATGTGAAAACTTTACTTTTTTTTTTCGTATTTGGCGGGCAAATCCAATATGGCGCGTGCAATACCTTTTCCTCTCTGTATTATAGGATGACTTAAAAAAAAAAAAAAATTATTTAAATTATACTGAATTTAAATTCTACTGTCCAGACACTGGGGCCTGTGGCTTATACGTAAAAGTCGCCTATACTCCGCTCGTGCGGCTCTCGCACCAGAGATTTTCATGTAATTTTTCCGAACAAAATTTATTCCATCCTCCCATAACCGCTCCCAACCTCGTTCTACCCATCTTCACACAACAGGCTGATTATAACGTTTTCTCGCCTTGATATAATATGGCAGAAATATTGTTCCAAAACTGTAAGTTAAGCTATCCACCTGTACTGATCAACACTCGCTCAATGACATTTCTCTCATTCTCGCCTTTGCTTTATAGATTATGTATATAAAACTATATATTTTTAGAAAGCCTGTTTTTTAAGAATTCTAGACATGTTCATACGTTTAAACGTTGAATATAATTAAGTCTATCATTCATATTTGAACTTTGCTCTTCGTAAATTCTACCGATCATTTTCAAATGTCAATTTCAAGAAAAGTATCAAATATAACTGCGTGAAAATCGACAGCTCCATCTAGAAACGCGTCTCTCATTTTTCTCGTTTTTTTTTAGTTTTCTCACTAGAGCCCCAAAACCGAAGAAATATCGTTAAACTTACCGAACACACTATGCCATCCCAATTATGTCCAAATCTCGCCATTCTATGATGTACGGTTTTCGAGAAATTTCGGTTTTTACCAGCGAAACCGGTCCAATTTAATATGCGATAAATCGAAAAAAGAGCCCAGCAGGTGATTATTCTACTGTGTTAGCCAAATATTCCCCGATAAAATCCTTCACTGACATGGATTACTCTTGTCACGCTCAAAGATATTGTATTGTTTGCTTCTTACTTTGCGCAATGACTTTTCATCGCATAGCTCCATCGCATAGCTCCATCGCTCCATCGCTCCATCGCATAGCTCCATCGCTCCATCGCTCCATCGCATAGCCCCATCGCTCCATCGCTCCATCGCATAGCTCCATCGCATAGCTCCATCGCTCCATCGCATAGCTCCATCGCGCATCGCATAGCTCCATCGCTTCATCGCATAGCTCCATCGCTCCATCGCATAGCTCCATCGCTTCATCGCATAGCTCCATCGCGCATCGCATAGCTCCATCGCATAGCCTCATCGCGCATCGCATAACGCGACTTTTCATCGCATAGCTCCATCGCCCCATCGCATAGCTCCATCGCGCATCGCATAGCTCCATCGTTCCATCGCATAGCTCCATCGCTCCATCGCGTTCAATTAGAAATGAAAGACGCGATGGCCCCTCTCGGCCATCATAAAAAAGAGTTCGTTTGCGTTTGTCTTGATATAATACCGTACTGATGTTATTCATGACATAATTGAAATGTATAATGGCATGGTTGACATAACTACACAGTTAGAAACTAAATTATGTGACATGTTTCGCGTAATACACTGCGCGCATAATAATGTAACAGCTCATTACATTTTTGTTGCCTGTGGGTGAGATTAGATTTGGAGCTGTTTGTAAAAGCGGAAAACGGATCGAGGCTTGGTGAATGACACACACCCAATAATCAATCCGGATGTGTTCCACGGTATAATCGCCTATTGAGACGACGACATTTAGCAAAGCCATCATAAATTATACGGGGTTACAGCGAGAATACTTCATTTGACCCCCAAAATATATTTGCATAGTATTTGCTAAGCCGTAATTAGTCCTCATTAGCTAGATAATTATTACTCTCGTGATATATGAACCTTGACCGTCAGGATTCTTTGTCTGCACTGATATATGCTATTTACCTTGACCGCATAACGATTCTTTGTCTGCACTGTTACTGCTATTTATCCGACGATGGCATAACGGCAATAGTTTACCGGTGTGTAGCAACGGATCGGTGGTTTGCATTGTAGATATAAACGTTAGGTTGATTATATACGACACAAATGATTACAGTAATCTAAAAGAATATATTTACAGGAAGAACAACCCACATTATAGGATTGGCCTATTTCCCACTCCCCTATAATTTTCTTGCCTTGAATAATCGTTCTTCTAAATTTCAACTGGAAAGAGTATTTTCCAACTCTTCACACGCGACAGTCAAGTATTCGTAATTTTCCCTTTGCCATTCTGACGAAGATGAATAACGAAAATAGACGAGATGATTTCTTCTTATAATTTGACCTGTCCGTGCTTGTCTAAAGAAATGGTGGATGGAAAATAGATATAGCACACAAACTTTTAGGGGAATGCTCAAACCCATTAGGTGCCCGAGGTCATTTTGAGACTACAAATGACAGTTTTCACCACAACGATTTTTAACACTCCATATATTCGCTACTCCGAGGGTAGGATTCTGCAATTTTCCGCACTAATTGTGTTGGCAAAGGCCTAGCGAGAAATGCAAGATAATCCAAGATCTCCATAATGACGTCCCAGTGATGTCAGAACAAAATATGGTTCAAAATTTTCAATTATTATTTTTTTGTGTTAAATATAGAGTAAATATTACAGGAAATAATCGGGTATGACTGACTCAGATGGCACGACAGCCCCTGAGTGACCTTTGCCAAACTGGGTCAAGCTGGACCTGATCTTTATTTATGCAATAAATTCGTTTCGGCTGCCATACAATGCATCCCATGAATACGACTAGATTCAAAGCTAGAAGAGTAGCTGAAATGTAGGTATATTCCAAATAGTAGCGTTTGACAGATCGAATCATTTGCCAGACGATTTATTCCCCTTCTTTTATAATGTTTTCTTCGAGTATTTCTGCTGCTGTCACTCATAAACAAGATTTTATGAAAGGTAAGTGGACATAGAAACGGCACCAATTCGTACGGCAATTTCCCAACAACTCGATCTGGTGACCGCTTGGCGTTGCTCTCACGGTGGAAAAGCTGCTAGGTTCAACACTGATTAAAGAGATTCCGGTTTTTACATGTAGATGAGCTGAGAAATAGGTAGATCTAACGGGTTCGCCGTCTAAAAATTGGATCAGGGGTCCCGTCCTCGGATGTCAAATATGTAACCGAAAATATCTGATATTATCAGTAAACGGCGATATAAACAAATGAACTAGTTTATGGAAAACGATATGTTGTGTTTGACGTTGCTGATAATCATGTTCATGTCTTGTAATGGGACTGATTGTGGAATGAGATATTGCTACTGCTGTCTTTGTCTGAACGAGCTGAACGAAGAATCCTTGAAATGCTACCAAGAACATTGCTCGCTAAATAATGGCATGGAAACCACTTGATACAATGTGGTGCATAGCATCATGTATATACATGATCTACTTTTGTTGTTGTGACATTTCAACAAAATCCTAACAAATCAACCAATCAACCGATGATGACATAACGGGACGTCACCTGGAATACAGTATAGGAACGCGTAGGTGAGTTACAAGTCTAACCGTTATTCCACCGTGTGACAAGGATAATTACAGTAATCTAAAGAGATATCTAAATCGACAGTCTGTCCGTATACTTTTCACATCTTGCGCAATCGTTCTTTTAAATTGACACGGAAAACAGTATATTACACTGTCGTATGCACAGTGTCAACGATCGATGCGCTAAACGGACCCCCTTCTATGGTAGTTTTTTTTTATTTTCATTACAGTTCCAAGAAATTGTGTTCGTTTAGCAAAGACACATTTTCACTGGGATTTCAAATCAGATCAAACAAAATTTGGTATACTTTAATTAGTGCTAACACTTCGATATTGATATATTTGTCGAAGTGTTTGCATTAATAAAAGCATGCCAACTGAAGATTTCATCTAATGTTTATTCCTATTCAGTGGTATCAAAGCATCAGAAGAATTCGTAGGTCTATTGTTTCGCTGAACTCTCCTCTCAATTCATTTCATGGTTAGTTCATATGCTCTCTAAAAAAAGTTGAGTGAAATTTCACTGAAGTAAGAGTGGAAATTCATCCCACTCAAAACTTGAGTGAGATTTTCACTCAACTTGAGTTACTTTTCACTCAACTTGAGTTAGATGCACTCAACTTGAGTGACATTCACTCAAGCATAAGAGTGGAAATTCATCCCACTCAAGTTGAGTGAAAAGTAACTCCGGTTGAGTGAAAAGTAACTCAAGTTTGAGTGAACAGGTACATTTAACTCAAACTTGAGTGAAAGAGTTCACTCAAGTTTTTTTAGAGAGTGGTTGATTTCATTTTTATTTAATTTCGTTGATTGAAACATTACTCATTGTATAGTATATCTGCCTGGTTGATTATTTTTGAATGTTCTGTAAAACTTATATATACTCCATTGAACATGTTGTAAACTACCATTCCTGACGATGACATTGTGCTAATATTTTCAGAGTCGCTCTCCTGTATATGGTGCATGCTTTGTTGTTGTTTTTGAGGGGGGGGGGGGAGCTGCAACTGTAGTGGAAATAGAAATAAAGAGGAAAAAGCTCCGATAGGAAGGGGTATGTTTAGCGCCTCGATTGTTGACCCTGACTCAGTCAGGTCACAGAAGATCCACAGGGGACGTAATTCTTTCTGAAATATTATGAAGGAAAGTCACTCTTCCTCTTTCAGTCATTTATTCTTATATTGATCATCATCGATTCCGTATTTCCACCAATTCAACGATTCAGATTCAATCGTCTTTGAGTGTGGTATGTATATTCCTTTTGCCGTTCGAGAAATTAATTAATCAAAAGATGGGTTTATGTGTACTTGATAATTTGAGCTGCATGTGCCTGTCTTGAGAAATGAATGAAGGCACGATGACAAATATAGCAACGTTATTGCGAAATAGCAACCAGCGTATTGTTTCAGACAGGCAGGAAATATGACCCCACTCCATTATCTGTTATAAGGTTTAGGGATTACGAATAGGGACGCTCCGATTTCGCACTTTCTATCCGTGGAAGGCGCAAAACGACGCCACTGTCCACGTGCCAAGGTTACGCACCGCGCAAGGCTTTTACTTTTCCAGGCCGGGGCGATTTGAAGGCTGTTCCAGCCTTGGAGTGGGGTCTTATTTATTTTCGTAACCCCTTGGGATAGAGGGCAGAAATTTTTCATACCGGTACCGGTACGTCACAGTGACGTCATCTTTTCGGAAGCCATGTATCACCTATTTTTGCAGCAATTTGCTGAATTATTATTTTTAACATTTTTCTATAAAAAAAATAATGAATATGATAGAGAATAAATAGTTTATGCAAAAAAAGCAATGTAAGGGAAGAATTACACGTACTTTAATAAATGCAGAGAAAAAGACGCTCTGAAAAGAGCTCACGGTCGTCATACTGAATTTACCCATGATCCTTTGCACCAAGGATTATGCAATAGTTCAAAATGACACATTTAGATTCGTGGAGAATTCAAGTTCTTTTTCGTTTTTCTTCGTTCAGAAGCTGTGCGGAAATATTTGGTGGGGGTGCTTAATGCCTCAGGCTAGGTAAGAATCGGAAAATGGGTAATAAGGGACTCAAAATCAGAACGACTCTGAAGATGTTATTGTTAAATAGGCATTTGCAAGCTGAAGTTAGTTTCCAAAATAAAAATATAGTGCCAATTTCAAGAAATGGTTCGTTACCTAACCTCAGCATGATGTCACATGGTAAAGTAACATGCGGATAAAGAGATCAATTTCGGGACTGTCCTATTACTAACTGCCTCTTCGTAGAAAATTCCAGTCCCAAACTTCATTTTCTTCCAAGCAATCCGCATGGATCAACGCCCGATCATGACAAAATGTATAACCAAGCATCAATGGTCATGTCAGCGATATTGTTCTGCTGTCTGTTCGTGGTCTTTATTGCTCCACTCCTAAAGTGTGGTTATGTAAAAGTCAAAGTGTGCCAACGCTTTAATGTATTGTCCATGCCCCAACTTTCTTTCCTTAGAGTATATTGAACAATGTATGCGAAATTGCCTGCCCATCAACGGCATACAAGCAGGTATTTGGAGTGAAGCACATGTTGGATCATTTGTTACCGTATATTTAATCCCTGGGGAATTTGCTTTAACCCTCTGGATTAGTTTAATTATTATGTTAGCCATCGCCGAGGTTTTCTTCCAACAAAAAAAATCGATTAGGCATCCAGATGGTTCTGATTTACCCGATAAATAAACTGGGTTTTTTCCTTGTCAGGCGGACTAAACTTGACAAATGGGCTATGAAACTGAAGTTCCAAAAATTGCAATTAAGGATGTCCGCTGGTGGTAAATCAAAGTAATTAACTTTTTGAATAATGTGTGTTGTTGCATTCATAATTGTGTAATATGAGGAAAAACAAAGAAAAAAATATAGGTTGGTGTGCATTTTTTCGCTGTAGGCAACGTTAAGTGGACTGACCCATGCTTAATTTGATAACCCAGAAAGCATAGGGAATAGCCCTATTTTTGAAGCATATTCATGAAAAATTCATATGAATAGTATTTAACTGTTTCTTATATTCTAACTGTTTGCAGATAATCACAATGTCTATCAAAATTTAGCAAATTGGATGGATGTTGGTGTGCAAAATTCTCGACTAGAAGGCTTTTAAAGGAAATCCCCATCTCTTAACCTAGGGAAGGGAGATAACCCAATAGAAAAACAAGCAAAATGGCTGCCAAAGTCAAAACCACCAGCGGACATCCTTAAAGACGGTTCTTCAACCGTATTTCAGAGAGAACTATTGATATACTTTTACGAAAAATTTATTTGAATATAGATAATCGTGATTCGTTATTTTATGCAGCATAAACTGGTTTCGTGCGAAATATTAATTATGAACAGTGAAATGCCACAAGTTGTCCTCGTCATTATCGTTATCGTCATTTTGACTCCACCCAAGATCCATTGCAAGCACTGCAATTAAATCGGACGCAGACGTGTTCTGGAAGCATTCAAGATTGAATACGCGTGTTAAAGTTGTGAACACTCATGTTAGAGTTTAGAATGCGATTTTTTTTTCAAACTTTGAACGCTTTGAATGTGTTAAAATAATGAACACGTGTTCATAGAGCTTTCTGCATTTGAATACCTGCGTTAATGGTTTGAATACCACAACATGAAATGCTACATGAGTCCGAAAGTAACCTCTTAACGTTTTTCCCACCTAACGCGACAAGTTAGGTGGGGTTAGGGCTCGTTTCAGATACATGAGCTTGTATTGAGAAATGGGAGAATAGTCCGGTTCCTTATAAGTCCATATTTTCACTTTATCGTGACAGAGTATAGAATAAGCACCAAATTTGGCACACGTTTCGTCAGAGGAACCTAGAATAAAATCAGAAGGGATACCGCCGATTTCGAGGCCCAAGAGGCAATCCGTGGTCCATTATGGGCCCGAGGTCATTTTGAGACAAAAAACAAAGCAGTGAAATGTGTAACCCCAAAGTAGCGCTTGACAGTGATCTACCCTTTTTACTGTTCTTCGGGATTTCTGCTGCTGCACCAGTGCGAAAAGTATTACCATTGAAAGCGTAGGTTCAACACTGATTAAAGAGATTTTGGTTTTTAGATGAGCTGAGAAAAAGGTAGATCTAACGGGTTTGTCTTCTGAAAATTGGATCAGGGGCCCGTCGTCTGATAGCAAATATGTAACCGAAAATAAGCACGGATTTCTCGAACTGGACAATATCAGATATTATCAGTAAACGAAGATATCAAAAAAATGAACTAGTTTATGGAATACGATATGTTGTATTTGAAGTTGCCGATAATCATGTTCATGCCTTGTAATGGGACTGATTGCGGAATGAGATATTTCTACTGCTGTCTTGGTCTGAACGAGCTGTCAATTCATCGAAGAATGCATGAAATGCTACCAAGAACATTGCTCGTAAAACAATGACATGGAAACCACTTTATACAATGTGGAGCATAGCATCATGTATATACATGATCTACTTTTGTTGTGACATTTCAACAAAATCCTAACAAATATTCCAGCGTTACAGTAAAAACTCCTGATTTGAGCCAAAGAAATAGATTGTATTTGTTCAACAGTAACGTGTCTTCCATAGTTGATAATTATTACTCTCGCAGTACGAACCTTCATCCTCTTGTCGTCTTCGTGCAAACTGAAAAATGCTTTGATGTGAGCATCATTCTTCCTGTTACCTGTTGATGACATAACAGGACGTCACCTGGAAAGGAAAGCCTAGGTGATTTACAAGTCTATAAATGATAGGTTAGTTATTCGCCCGTGTGACAAGGATAATTACAGTAATCTAAAGGGATATCTAACTCTACAGGCCGTCCGTATACTTTTCACATCTTGCACAATCTTTCTTTTGAATTTACACGGGAAAAAGTATATTACCATGTCATATCCACAGGTTCAACAATCGAGGCGCTAAACTTAACCCCGTCTGGTATAACTTTGTTTTTATATTTTTTATTCATTTTCACCACAATTTCAACGAATTTTGTTCGTTCCACAAAGAACAAAAGCAGAGAAATTCCAAATCAGATACAAAAATTAGTTGTGCTTTAGTTACTGCTAATACTTCGACATTCATATTCCTCGTTCCATAAATCTGTGTCGAAGTGTTTGCAGTAATTAAAGCATGCCAGCTGAAGATTTTATCTGATGTGAATCCCTATATATTGGTGACAAAGTCTCAGAATAATTCATTCTGTTCTTCTCTCTCAATTCATTTCGTTGGCTAGTTCATATGGTTAATTTCATTTTTGGTTGATTTCATTGGTTGAAACATTACTCACTGCATTGTATATCTGACTGCTTGATCACTTTTAAATAACTGACATTTTTCTCACAAGAATTAATTTATATGATAGAGAATAAATAATTCATGCAAAATAAGTTACCTTCATGCCTTTTTAGGAAAGAAAAATGCATATAAATGCAGAGAACAAGAGATTTTCCGGAGAGAGCTCATGGACGCCATTTCGAATTTTCCCATGATCCTTTGCACCAAGGATAATGGCTTTCAAAATACTCAGAGCCAAAGTGACTCTGAAGATGTTATTGTTTTGGAGTTAAATAAGTATTTGCAAGCCGAAGCCAGTTTGTCAATGAAAGAAATGGTTTGTTACCTAACCTCAGCGTATAACGTCACATGGTAACGTCAAATAACGCGTCCTATTACTAAGTGTCTATTCCTAGGAAATGTCCAACATTCCAGAGTGGTATTTCACATATGTTGACCATAAATTAGGTAACATTGGAGATGGCCTAAGTGGTGCCTTAAACCCCAAGCTTCATTTTCTTCCGAGTAATCCGCAAGGATCAACGCCCGATCATGACAAAATGTACAATTACCAAGCATCAATGGTCATGTCAGCAGTATTGTTCTCCTGTCTGTCTGTGGTCTTATATGCTCCACTCCTAAAGTGGGGTTATGTAGACGTCAAAGCATGGCATCACTTTAGTGTATTATCCATGCCTCAACTCCATTCCCTTAGAGTGCATTGGGCAATATATGCGAATTGCCTGCACATCACCGGCATACAAACAGGTCTTTGGGGCCAAGCACCTGTTGTACCATTTGTTACGATATATTTAATCCTCAATTCTTCCTAGCGAAATCTTCTTTAACCCCCGTGATTAGTTTAACATGGCTTCTCACAAAAGAACCGATTAGGCATCCAGATGTTTCTAATTTACCTGATAAATGAACGGTTTTTTCTCTTTCTTGTCAGGCGGACTACAATTAACAAATGGGCTACGAAACTGAAGTTCCAAATAATGGAATGAAAGTCTATTCTTCAACCGTATTTCAAACAGAAATATCAATATTCTTTCACGAAAAATTAATTTGAATATGGATAATCGTTATCTTATGCAACTTAAACTGGTTTCATGCGAAATATTAACCAGTGAACATTGAAATGCCACAAGTTGGCCTCGTCAGTATCGTTATCGTCATTTGACTCTACCCTTGATCCATGTCAAGATAGCTGAAACATTGCTGAAATATTGCTGCTGAATCTTTCCTTCACTCCATAGATACTGCAAATATGCGTGAAATATCATAACATGAAAGGCTATATATTCCGAAAGTTACCTCTAAACGTTTTTCGCCAGTTACGGTGATAAGTTAGGTGGCGATGGGGCTCGGTTGCTCCGCTTCACCTGCCCAATAAAGTTCCACAATACATATGACGAGAAGTCAACGAAACACGAACCTAATTTGACTCAAAGAAGTAGATTGCATAGTACTTGGTAATTAGTCTTCTATTGATAATTATTAGCCTACTCCTGACACGAATCTTCATCCTCTTGTCTCCTTCGTATAGAGTCTGTTTCGTTCGCATTCTGTACCTGCTGGATTACCTGTTGATTATCTGACGATGACATAAGAAGACGTCACCTGGAACAGGCATATGTAGCACCGCATGTAAGGGTGATTTACAAGTCTAAACGATAGGTTAATTATATAACCGTGTCACATCAATAATTACTGTAATCCATAGGGATCCGTATTTATATGGAGAACAATTCATGCAATTGCAATGGCTTATTTCACCCCCACTCCTCAACCCCTATAATTTCCCCATCGTGCTCAACATTCTTCTAATTCACACTGGAGAGAGTATATTCCCATTCCTGAAATACACCCGACTGTCAAGCATGCCTATTCGGGGAATGGCGCACACGAGTACGTAATCAACAAAATAAAATCTTAAAAAGATGAATTCCCTTTTCGTCTTATACATGTCTTGCGAAATGGGTGAAGTAACGATGACAAATGTTTCAACGAAATGGCCAGCATCATGAAAATATAAGACAGGGAAATTGACTTTATGTATGCAAGCTTTGCAGAGAACACGAATTAAGTATATGTCTTCGTAGTAAATGTCCGATATACCAGCCATGTGTTAGTTACGGCAACATTTGAGTTGTAATGATCATTCAGAACAGTGCCTTAAAGCTCAATTGCAATCCAGGATTAACGCCAGATCGTGGCAGATTGCACAGACATGCACCAATGGTCATACCAGTGATTTTGTTCCCTTTTCGGTTTTTGGTCTTAAGCTGTGCTGAAGTAGACACCCGAGCGTGCCACCGTGTTAATCCATTATTTAAGTCCATCTCCACTCCCTTCCAATTTAAAGAGTTACAGAGCGTCTATACATAACAGGTAAAATCAATCACGTATATGTGGACACTTTTAGGGCAATTTGTAAACATGCATTTAATCCTCATCCTCAAATCTCCATAGGGGAATATAGTTTAACCATCTGGATTAGCTTAGGTTGTGTCATCACTGACTTTTTCAGAAAGAAAAATCAATTAGACGTTCAGATGTTTTGCATCTACTGGATAAAGGAGAGGATTTGTTTCTTTCATGCCAAACGGACTGCAATTATAACAATTATTAACTACGAAACTGAATGTCACCAAACTTTAGTCTCATCTCCGAAAAGGAAAAGCATCCCCCTTTTTGCTTGTAGATTTATTTATTTATTTTTTCGTTTTTGGCATTTCATTTTGAATAACATAAAATTTAAAATATCAAACCCAAATTTAATCTTAAAAAACGCTAAAATACAGGAAATCAAGGGTAAAAATCCAAACCCCTCTCCCATCTCGCTAGAAAGGTACGCCCTTGGCATGAGTTCCTAGGATGGTAAGAAATGGGATATTGAAAACTTTCGCACCCCCGCTTTGAAAATCCAAGTGACGGGCATGCATTTAACAGTTATCTGTCTGAGCAAACAGATGGCTCCTTCATGGAAAGTTTAAAAAAGGCGCCGATGGGTTCACATACTTTGGTCTCATTTCTGACAAGAAGTACTTACAACTGGCATTCCTAGAACTATAATTATTGGAAAATACATTAAAAAAAATCAGTCGGTCTTTCTCGACTCGGTCAATATCCACGAAGTTTTATGATCAACCTACGGTAAGAAAAATAAAAATTGTTCCATCAAAACTTAATTTATTAAACATAAAATGGGGTCATGTGTTTGGTGCCAAGAAAAAAATCGAAATATTTATCGAAAACATTAAAAAGCACACAAGGTGTTCCCGTTGATGGACAGTTTGACTTGAACAATCACAATCAAAGCGTGACTGAGATACATCATCGTTTAGATGACGACTTTACAACGAATATTATGAATTAGGAATACTGATCGACGGCTGAATTATGAATGACGGACCAGACGCTTTTAATTTTAAACCTGTGTATGCCTGGATTCTGCTGGTGAACAAGTTGTCCCCGAGGCCGGGCCCTTGCACACCCAACACTCATAATGGATACAACAGAAAGAAATAATAGTAAGACAGATCCGAGGAACCTTAGTGCTGGTTTCTCGGCCGAGTCTCTAATAGTTCGAAATGCACTAAGACCTTTTTCAATCCAAATTACAGATATAGTTCTGACCGCAAAACAAGGTCACGACATCATACCTTGTAACATTGTGCTTGATGATTGTTTAGCACCGAATTCTACATGTAATAATTTCAAGATTTCTATATGTGGACACCGTGGATGTCTCACGTGTCCACTCTTTTATACCTTTAATACTTCAGCTTCATTTAGTTCCGCGTTAACTGGTAACTCATATTCTGTCAACTCGTATGTTGATCTTAGTTGTTCTACTACAAACTGTATTTATTTAGTTTCCTGTAAGAAGTGTGGTCAACAGTATGTTGGCAAGACCACCCAAAGACTCCATCTTAGGGTGAATTGTCCCAGAAAATCCGTTAGGAAAAAGCAATTGCTTAAAGGTAAGCATTTTTCTGGATCCGATCATGGCTGGAACAACTCTATTCAGATCACAGACGTCGTCTATCCATCTACCAAGGATTCCCCCTTTGGATTTGAGAGAAAAAGCCGAGAGCGGAAACTATTTTGGATGCTAGAACTTGGGTCAGTGTTTCCGTATGGTTTAAATGATAATGTCAGTGGCTTCGGCAATGCTACAAACCGCCGTTCAAATATATCCAATATTACCCAGCTAATTAAACCCGATCAACGGAGACAACGCAGCCATGCATGGTTGGAGAAAGTTTAATAGTGCGATGATTCACGATCATATCACTTTGACTTACTAACACACTCAATAGTACAGATAGCTCACGTACAGTTCTGTATGCGTTATCTCTGAGAGCTTTAAATCATATAACTAGAGATATACAACAATCTGCGTCTTCAGGAAATATAATACCAACCAAAATCACTAAAGTATGTCAAGATATAGCGTATTTTCGGTTGTATTGTCCAGTGAACATAATCGAAACATCTCAAGATCGGCTTTTCTTGAAACTCAACTACTTAGATAAAGGACTGGACATTATTAATTTAAGGTACGCAACACTGTATCAAATTATGTTAAGTTCACAGAACCTCCTTGCATTTCATATAAGTATACTAAATCTATAGCCACCAAAATATTCAATTACTCTAATGCTATCAAGGAGTTTGACTGGAACTTATACACGTCGAGGGGCTATAGTTGTGATTGTGAATCGTCGAACTTTATCTATAAATCATGCAAGCATGTTGTGACTGGTAACCTTGATGTGGTGAGTGATAGGGACCTAAGATTACTCCTGATGAATCTGAAGGCCGACCGGAAGATAGTCCTGTCTACTTTGGAACAGTATGTTATTGATTGGTTTAAGCGAGAAGAAGTTGAACCTACAGTACTCGCTGATTGGCTGGACCTCACCAAGAGCAAGGTCGTTGAAACAATCCGCCATATTGATAGAAGTACCCTTCCCCAAGCAAAACAAGTACTGAGAACTCTTCCAACCAAACATAACGATATACCAAAAGTATACTGGACTCCCAAAATGCATAAATCACCATACAATCCTAGATTCATAGCTGGTTCTAGAAGCTGCACCACCAAGCTTCTTTTCAACCCTGTTGACGAGGGCCCTTCAGGAGGTAACAGCATTTTGGAAAAGGTACTGCGCCACTAATTCTAAAAACTCTGGCGTTGAATGTATGTGGATATTGAAAAACTCAAAATATCTTGCAGAAGAACTTGATGCTAAAGGTCACATACCGTACAGACATGTATCCACATGGGATTTCTCGACTCTATATACTACAATCCCTCATCAGGACCTTACTGACCGTCTAAGTTCATTAATAGTATCTGTGTTCAAGAAAACTGATCGTAGATATATTAATGTCGGAAGCTATAAAGCATTCTTTAGCTCTACTACATACAAGATATATCATTCATGTGATGTTTCTTTGTTTATAGAGTTGCTTGAATTTCTCATTACAAATATCTATGTGAAATTTGGCAACACAATATATCAACAACATATAGGTATTCCAATGGGTACTAATTGTGCACCCCTATTCGCTGACCTATATCTGTTCTCTTGTGAATATGACTATATGCAGGCGCTTTCAAAAACCGATTCATTCAAAGCCCGTTCCTTCTCAATCACCAAACGCTATATAGACGATCCTCTCGCTGTGGATAAGCGCTATATAAATGACGCAGTGAAGGATATATATCCACCTTCACTGGATTTGAAGGAAACTACAGATAGCCCTACAGGCACATCATATTTAGACCTACGAGCTTTCATTGAATCCACCTACTTCCCTCAGGGGAATGAACCGACCCTCATACGCCACGGATTAAGAAGTGAAACCCACATGAGCCGACCATTAAGAAGTGAAACCCACATGAGCCGACCCTCATACGCCACGGATTTCACCCCATGGTTCATCATCGTTTAGCTGACGATTTTACAACGACTATTATGGATTAAGTGCATGTGGCACTTTGCCCTTGGTAGGGATGATGCTCTTTGCCCACACCGCTCAGCCCGCCCAATCGGGGGGAGTTTTACCGGATATAATCAGCGTAGGATACCGTACGCTACATAATCTATTCTTGTTATAACAACAGGTCAACAACATAACAAATTATCCAGCTTTACATAAAAAAATATCTGATTTGATTAACAGAAATAGATTGTAGTATTTGCTCAATCGTAATTAGTCTTACATAGATAATTACATGTATTGTTCTCGCGATACGAACCGTTATCCTCGTGTCGCCTTCGTGCAAATTGGAAAAAAAACTTTAAGATTACCATGCATTCTTCGCTTATCCTGTTACCTGTTGAATATCTGACGATGACATAACGAAACGCCTCTTAGAATAAATATATACGGCACGCATGGGTGATTGAATGAAACGTTGATTATATGACCGCGTGTCACATGTAATTACAGTACATTTACTTTGAGAGCAAATTTTACCATTGTAATATCCTCTGACCTCCGCCCCTACAATTTTGTGAGTGTGTCCAATCTTCATTGCAAATTTACACCGAAAAGGGATATCCCCACTCTTCACACGCGTCAGTGAAATATAGGCATGTCCCATTTAAGGAGTGGTTTAAGAGGAGGGGTATGTATGTAAATGAATAGCAAATATGGAAGGATGTATTTTCCTCGTGTCTGTCTTCAGAAAATTGTACAGGGACAATATCAAGAACAGAAAAATTATAGCAGAATACCCATCAATGCAATCAAATGCAATTTTCAGCAAGCTCAGATTCCCGAGATCTCTGGTGTTACGTTTCCTAACATGTGTCTAATTCTGCGTAAACTTGGGCTAGGGATGCTTGACCAGCATGTATTTTACATCTTCATTGTGTTCCAATCGAAGCGTTGGATCATAACGATCATAATCGAAGCGTTACTCACATACATCACTCTCCTGCAAATGACTTGGACATTCATTTGGATAAAGAGTTCTTGCCAATGTTAAGGATTTTATATGAAGAATATCATGATGTCTTGTTTTCATCATTGAAAACTGTTGAAGGCTTCTCTCTTGCGGGAACCATCTGGTTGGTTTATTCTCACTTTCTTTTCATCCATATGTGAAATGAATTGTAACTGTCGTATGAAAAGGTTCTTTAGATTATTGACGCCGGAATTCTTTTGTGGACGACGGCTGAATATTGAGTGTCGGATCTGACGCCTAGAATCTCGTCTACCTCGATCACGCCTTCTCCTTTTCTTAGCAAATGTCGGACATAACATCACGGTATTTTTCGTATTATTAGAGTGTGGTAGGTAAAATTTGTCTCATGATGACTTGTCGCAGCAAGCGACTCAAGTACCAAAAACATCTTCGGGTTAAGCGATTAATCCAGGATCAACGGCCAATCGTGACAAATTGAACCTCCAGGTGTAAAGGATGTTTGGGTCTCAACCGAGCGCATCCATTATTATTTCAACGTTCCAAGTCCATCGCTTCAGTACACAGTTTTTTAGGTGCATTCACATTGCCTGTGTATAGGAGAACAATCCAAGCATCTGTGACCCCCAGGAAATCTTCCATCGGCACCTCACATTCAGTGCCGAGAATACGGTGGATTCTCGGCATACATACCACCACATATATTTTCGAATGACATGTACTGAGGGCGGCCCTCGGGGACTGACAGTCCACCAGCAGAGTCCTACCGTCTACAGGTAATAAACTGGAGCGATATGCAAGAGGTGGGAAAAATTGACGACGTCTGGCCACTAAAAAGCAACCATATGACTCCACAGGAAACCTTCCATCGGCACCGCACATTCAGTGCCGTGGATACGGTGGATTCTCGGGCGTAGCCCTAGTATCTCAGCCGCGCTTTTATAGCAGCTGTTCATGTGGAAACTATCCTTATAAATACCCAGAAAAACAAGGCCTCGGGGACTAACAATTCACCAGCAGATTCCTACCGTGTACAGGTAATAAATTGGAGCGATATGCAAGAGATGGGAAAAATTGACGACATCTGGCGACTAAAAAGCAACCTTGGCACCTCACATTCAGTGCCGGGAATACGGTGAATTCTCGAACGTAACCTTAGTATCTCAGCCGCGCTTTTATTGCAGCTGTTCATGTGGAGACTATGGAGTATCCACACGGCCTCTAGCATCGGCTTAAGCGGAATTAGATACGCTAGCTCGTGAGCTGTGAAAACAGATCAGCTCAAACAAATAACTTAAACCGATGTTAATGGATGAGCAACGAGGACCTCTGATGAAATAAACGCCTCAAAACCGGTGATGCCCGAAGTCGTACGGCTTGAATTGATCACCAAAACAATAAACCTACATATAGCGGGCCTCGGAGACTAACATTCCACCAGCAGAATCCTACCATATACAATAAATTGAAGCGATATGCAAGAGGTGGGAAAAATTGACGACGCCTGGCGATTTAAGAGCAACCATATGACTCCACACGAAAGCTTCCCTCGGCACCTCACATTCATTGCCGAGAAAACAGTGGATTCTCGGATGTAGCCTCAGTAACTCAGCCGCGCTTTTATTGCAGCTGAAGTATCCACACGGCCCTCAGCATCGGCTTAAGTGGAATTAGATACGCTAGCACGCTGGGCTGTGCTGACAGATTCCAGATTAGTTTAAGTTAGACGCTTGTGATTTTGAAGATTGGCGGCCATTTAACATCTTTTACCTGTTTTCTTTTTCCTTGTACGTTATCGCCTTTTCCTTGATTAAGAGATTTGGATTTCCTTTAAGTCATGAATTTTTACACTAAAATCCATCCAATTTGATACATCTTGATAGATGTATCTTCAGATAGTTAGAATATAAGAAAAAGGTAAATATTTTTTATAATTTTGTCATTAATATGTTTCACAGTCAGGGCTGTTCCCTGTTTTCTGGGTTATCAAATGGAGCCTGAGGAAGCCCAATATGTCCAAGCCGAAGCTACAAGAGGCACACGAAACTGTTTTTTTTTCTTTGTTTTCCCTCATTTTAGACAATCATTAATGCAAAAACACACATTATAAGTCGAATACTATTTATTGACTCTCAACGGTCTAACTTAATTGTTATTGTGTGATTGCTAAAGTCTATCTTGTCAAGGAAAAATAAATTAGGTTCCCAGATGCCTCAGACTACCGTTTAGGGGTCAAAATGAAGAAATGGGCGGAACTATACCTACCGAATCTATATCACACAAGGCTGGCAAAATACGATCGTAGTGTGCAGTTCTAAAAAGGTCCATTCGATATTAGCTGAAAATTGTCTTCTTATGGTGCATGGTCATTTTTAATTTACCAATGATACTTCGATCGAGTGATAAAACGCAAATATATGCATGGTAAGGGTCTATCTTATCTTTGGTTGGGCTAATCTTTTCTTTGGTGGTGGTTTATGGTAAGGGTTGATCTTAAGTAGAGGTTCATCTTATCTTTGGTAAGGGCTAATCTTGTCTTTGGTAGGGGCTAATGGTAAGGGTCTATCTTATCTTTGGTAAGGGCTAATCTTGTCTTTGGTAGGGGCTAATGGTAAGGGCCTATCTTATCTTTGGTAAGGGCTAATCTTGTCTTTGGTAGGGGCTAATGGTAAGGGTCTATCTTATCTTTGGTAGAGGTTCATCTTATCTTTGGTAGGGTTTCATCTGATCTTTGGTAAGGACTAATATTCTCTTTGGTAAGGACTAATGGTAAGGGCCAATCTTGTCTTTGGTAGGGGTTAATCTTATCTGAAGTAGGGGATAATTTTATCTTTAGTAGGGGCTTATGGTAAGGGTGAATCTTATCTTTGGTAGAGGTTCATCTTATCTTTGGTATAGGGGTTTATCTTCTCTTTGATATAGCTAATGGTAAGGCCAATCTTATCTTTAGTAGGGGTTAATCTTATCTTTGGTAATGGCTCATCTTGTCTTTGGTGGGGTTAATCTTATATCTGTGGTAGGGGTTAATCTTATATTTGGTAAGGGCTGATCTTATCTTTGGTAGGGGCTCAGCTTGCCTTTGATAGGGAATAATGTTATCTTTAGTAGGAGCTAATTTTATCTTTGGTAATGGCTCATCTTGTCTTTGGTGGGGGTTAATCTTATATCTGTGGTAGGGGTTAATCTTATCTGAAGTAGGGGTTAATCTTATCTTTGGTAGGGGCTAATCATATATGTTACTGGCTGGAACTCATCTTATATCCTCCACTCCCCTGAATCAGTCCGAACGTCTTCCACCGTATAATTTTTGTAACGGTCCAACGAATTCCAAACCAATTATACCGGCTACAGAAAAAAAACACTTCATTTGTTACAAACAACTACATGCATTGTATATTTACTCAGCCTTAATTAACCTGCCATAGTAAGATAATTATTGCTCGTGGTATGCGAACAGTGATTCTCTTGTCGTCTTCGTACAAACTGGAAAAAGATTTGATGTTAGCATTATTTACCTGCCGTGTTTCCTGTTGATTATCTGACGATGACATAACTGGACGTCAAATGGAATAAGGTATATTTTGGCATGCATGGGTGGTTTACAAGTCTATAGTGATAGATTGATTATACGACCGTGTGGCACAGATAATGTAATCAATAGGGATATATTTATAGAAAGAAGTCTTGCCATTGTAATGGCATATTCCGCCGCCCATACATTTTTCCCGACGTGCCCAATCTTTTAATCTAAATTTTAAAGTCGTCCAGTATGGGGAAGGGGAAGAGGAGGGGGAGGGGGCAGACGCATGTAAATCACTCCAAAAGTAAAATTATATAAAAAAACCCAGATAGATTGATGTCTTCTTATAATTTGAGTTACAGGTGCCTCTCTTGGGGAATGAGTAAATGAATGATGACAAATATTCTGGTGTTCTATTTAGGCCCAGTTTGCGTCGCATGGCGACTTTTAGAAACTCGTCACTCCCCACGCACCGAAAAGGTCTCTGGCGACTAGCGATTTTCTGCTATCTTTTAATGTGTAAAAACTCGCCACTCGCCACGCGACGCAAAAACGCGGCGAGTTCGATTCTATCTATTAACATTAAATATTGCGCGGCGACTGGTGAGGTTTAACTGCAAAGAAACTCGCCACGCGCCGGAGAGGTTGCCCGCGACTGGCGGCGTTTGCGGTGTTAATTGATAGAACCAAACTCGTCGCGTTTTTCGTCGCGTGGCGAGTATTTACATGTTAAACAAAAATATGTATATGAAAATATAATGATTTAAATTGTACATTATTTGTGAGTTTCATTCAATAATGTAGTGATTATTTTCCTGTTTGTCTTTGTTACAATACTATGCATTTTATATACTAAGTATAGTAGGCCTATATATCTGTGACAATAACAGACTTATTTTCTTAAACATCTTAAGCATTTTCCATCAATAATATAGGCTGGGGGAAAGAGCCACTGGGGGAAAAGGCCGCTGGGAGAAAAAGGCCACTGGGGAAAATGGCCTTGGAGAAAAAGGCCACTGGGGAAAAAGCCCGTACACCATGCCTGCTATGCCATGCACTCCAGCTCAATCGGAAGGCGGGAATGTGAGGGAGAGAGAATGCGAGAATCGGTCGTAGACATGAGTAACAGTCAATGCAGGTATTGGTAGTCTACCTTCACTACTCCATTCTGGCGTTTCCCACAGGGCAAAATTGCATATAACTCGAGTGTTATTTCAAGGATTAAGCTGTCAAGCCATGGACTATATCAATTCAAAATAATTTATTTGTTTCCTTCTAATCCGCTTCATCTTCTGCAGCATGAATAAGGCTTCCCGATGGAATCAGTGACGAACTTTGGCGACCTAATAAATATTGGCACTCCGGTATTTCAATACTTTGCTCAAAAATCAGTTCCATCCTAACAGAAGAGTTTCCTGTTCAATCCGATTCTTCAGATGAATCCATGTTTAAGGGTCTATCAGGCTGGGTCATGTCATGCTTTCCACAAGGCACACTGCATAACAGCAAATCACTGGTCATGCGTCGTTGTACCATGTCTTTTGAGCTCGAGTCTCTCTCCCTTTCTGAGTTAAGGTTGATCCCTAGGATTCCGTCCGGTTAACCCTTGACGAAATGTTTCGTTAAAATGTATTCGAAAACCGTTGATATTTCGATTAATTTTCGCTGGTAAACGCTTTTATCCCGTACTATGACAATCTGATTAAAACGTGATCTACAAAAACCGTAATATCAGCGAAATGTCAGATGGGGAAGGTTCTTGTTAGGTTTGGTTTTAATCAGATTGGTACTAATGACAGACTATCTTTCCGGTACAGCCTTGATCTCCTGAGACCAGACTGTCAATACAATCAGCCCGAAATATTTTGATCTGTTTTAAATGCCTGTCGGAATGGCTTCATTGCTAATGTTATTTATTTCCCATGTAATCCGACGTTGAATAAAAATTCTTGTATCTTGGTCGTCGCTATATAGCTGAAATATTGCTGAACGCAACGGTAAACCTTAACTCTCTCTTCTACACGGAGTACGGTCACTTGCCCTTCAGGACATTTGCCCTTCGGATATTTGCCCTTCTGATCATTTGCCTTTCCGGCCATTTGCCCTTCCATCCATTTGCCCTTCACACTATACATGCATGGTATATGGAAAACTGATTTAGTAAACTTCTAACGAATATATTCAATCTCGGTATTAATGGTTATTTCAAGCATGCACAAAAGTTCACAAAGAAAAGATATCACAGATTCCTCGTACACAATCACATACTGCGTAGTTTTTAGTGAAGATAACGTGCAAAGGGACTATGGTTTAGAGTGGTATCGACCGAAAACGATCAATTCCGGATTAACTACGGATTTCGTTAAGTCAGCTAGATTTTTCTTATTCAAAATTGCATAATCATTCAGACACCAAGGATCATGCTATAGCGTTATTGTCCCCCTGTCTCTGTGATCTCGGATAATCTCGATATTGAAGACTGAACCGAATAGGTTGAAGTATTTGAAGTCTGCCACCATTCTTCAACTTAATCGCTATTACATTCCAGTTGAAATTTTCTGAGAGCACAAGAACGTTGTCCGCAAACAAATTAGCTATTTGGCGGCACTGTTCAGAGTGGAGGGCCTGTCCAGACATTTGAAAGCATATTTCGACCATTGTTATTCCTGTAGTGGTAGATTTGGGACTAGTATATCCATTCCTGGGTAGACAAAGGGTAAAAACAGCCTAGTATACACTAGTAAATCGGCATATATTCCCTAATATTCGCCGCCAGTGATGACCCACCCATCTTCATTTTATCCAGCCAATTTCTACGTTCCCACTTCGAACCTAGCTCGAAGTGGGAACGTAGAAATTGGCTGGATAAAATGAAGATGTGACCCACCACGCCAGGTAGCCTAACTTCTCTACTCAAACATAAACAAAACTCAGCAAACATTCGGCACCATTTCTTCGCGCTACGGCTGTCAGAAATCAGGTCATTCCGACTGACACAATCACAGCGAATATGGGAGGTAGGCAATCAAACTGGCCCCGAGTTTTTCCCTATCAAACGTTCAAAAGGTTGTTTAGATATTTTTTTCGTTGGATATTATGGAAACATTTCAAAATATATCACAAACAATTTAGCGGCAGATCAGGTATAATGACTAGTCAAATTTCAACGAAAGCCACCGCACTGCGGTGGTCTAATGGTTAGAGCGTCGGCCTCGTGAGCGGTAGGTTCTGGGTTCGATCCCAGGCCGGGTCATACCTAAGACTTGAAAAATGGAACTTGTTGCTTCCTCGCTTACGTTCAGCATTAAGAGGATAGAACAAGGACTGGTTCGCTCGGTGTCAGTATAATGTGACTGAGTGGGTGTCATGTCTGCCTACAGCATGATATTTCAGTGGGACAGCACTATAAAATGGCAGCATTAGATCTGCTCTGTTACAAGTAGGTTCCCCTTCCCCTCCCCCTCCCCTCCCCTCCCTTCCCTTCCCCGTCGTGATATAGCTGAAAAAATGTTGAAAGCGACGTTAAACCCTATTCACTCACTCACTCAACGGAAGCCAAGTCTTGATTATGGTGGTGTGTGACCCCCAGTCCGAGTTTGTATGAAATTCCTCTAACGTATAGGTTGAGTGTGAAATCGTATATTCGGCCAGTACCAGGGCGGTTTCAATACTGCAAAGTCTGACAAGTAAAAGTCTATTTTCACGATGTTGTATTTCATGTTGTTTTTATACAGTGGTATACACAGTTGAAAATTGAGTAATTTTTAAATCATGTGGAAATATGCCTATCAATGGAAGCTTATTCTTTCTACAGATGACTAGACAATCGCTGGCGCAGATTGTTGTATCGTATTGTCAATATAGAATTGCAATTTGAAACTCAAATTGCACATTACAAATTTAAATTCAAATTACATTATTGAAATACAATTTAAAAACATCTTAAATTCACATATTTCGGCCTTATCTCAACAACACTTGAAAGCCTACCGACCATTTACGATTAGTCTCGGATTAAGTACGGATTTCGCTAAGTCAGCTTCATTCTGCTTATTCCAAATTGTACAATCCAAGGATCATGCTGTAGAGTTAATGTTCCAGTTCGTTTGCCCTCAGATGACCCCGATATAGAAAATTTAACCGAAAAGGTCGAAGTATACACGCCTGCAATAGTATCCCTTGCACCATTCTTCAAATCATTCGCTATTACATTACAGTTTAGACTTTCTCATGGCAGGTGTACGCCGTTCGCAAACAAATCAAGTATTTGCGAATTCTATTCATATGTAGGACCTGCCAAGACATTTGAAATAATACATGTGGTTCGGTCATGTGTTATGGTATTATGAGTTCTGTCCCCCCCCCCCCAAAATCCCCTTGTTAATCCGGTATTAGCGTCTTATGACGAATTGCTCAACAGAGATTTATTGTGCCTATATGTGTTATGTTTACCCTTACATGTTGGTTTGATTGATAATCCATCCAACCTTTAAAATTTCATACTTAAAAAATAACATTTTGCATTTCTTAAGACAGTACAGAAAACAACTGATTGTGTCTACACATAAATAGATATATTGAAGAACATTTTGGCTGCCCTTAAACATTAAAAAACAGGTCAAACATATATCCAAGAACATTCAAGGTTTGAGACTCATAAGAAATATAATCTTGAAATTTCTTTTAAAAATGAGTAATATTAAGAAAATTCATGATTATGTTTCTTATGAGTCTCCCATTCTTTAATCTCCTTTAACAGAATACGTCTGAACAAATGCGTTTGGAGAAAATTAACCATTTTACATATTTAAGAGCAACCAAAAAGTTCTTCGACATGGTTACACTTAGATTTCTTCTTGGACTCCGTATTCTTCTGATCAGATTTACTGTCTTAAAATGGACAAGATGTAAATTCTTATCTGAGAAATTTCAAGAAAAAGCACAGAAAATATGTTTTACTGTGCATGAAAGCATTTCCACAAGCCCAGATTCAACGAACGCTAATCGTACGAGTTTGATTGGTCACTAATTTTCTCTTGTCAAAGAGAACAATCCTCAACCGTTTTCCTTTCTGTTTGGGAATGATTAAATAATTTCGAGATGAAAGTTTGTCACTTGGAACCTCCAATGTTCTTCATCCCATGTTACGTCAGGAATGGGGCGTTTCATCCTTCATTCCAGACTGTCTGGGGGCATAAAATGACGTTGTCCGCAAAGTAATCAGGTCTTTGATGACAGCATTCAGTTAGCGGAAAAGACCTGTCAAGCTGTTTTATATTCAGACCGTGTGTTATTTCAGTTGCTGTAGTTAAGAAAGTTGTCTTAAAATATCCCAAGTTTTAATCCCCCTGTTCATCAGGAATTAGCCAGCAGTTATTAGTCAATGGCAAATTGCACAACAAACATTTAGTATGACCACCGACGTTGTGCTATACCGTCTCCATGCAGTTTCAGCTGTTCGAGTACGAGAACGTTGTCTGCACCGCGATATGGAATTAGTCCGTCAACAATCCGGTCTTGCAAGTATCCGTTTAATGGATATAGATCAGAGTCCCAAACATTTCCATCAATCATACTTTGACCGTGTGGACAAACTTCAGGATTTTGGGGAACGTTTATCGTATGCGTTTGTTTGATCGCTGGTTTTGTCTTGTCAAAAAGCATTCAGCTCTATACCGTACAATACTAATTTTGTGTCTCATACAAAATTGTTTATGTCTCAACTGATATTTGTCGTTTTCCGACGTCTACAGTTCGCGTTTTAATCGCACGCTCCACCTTCTGGTCTGGAATCATCCCGCCGATCTTTCCTGGTCGGCTTCCTCCGTACTACTATAGGGTATCCCTCGGATTTATTTAATTGAAATTAAGTAAATTAATGCGATCAGGTGCATTTTGAGTGAATACTTTTTACT